>DWMG01005674.1:0-10037 GCA_018244855.1 Elbella merops | reverse complement strand
GACTATGGCCTTAACCCTCTCAATATGAGAAGAGACCCGTATTCCAACAGTGGAATTGTAATGGGTTGAAAAAAAAATATCGTTTGCATCTTACATAGATATTCCTGCATGGTTTTCAATCTTTGCCAATGTACTCTTGACTTTTTTAGACTGCTCTATTAAATAATATTGAAAGGATTTAATCAATACCTACTGCATGTTCTCATATATTTCATAATATTCACATAACATTAAATTTATTGTTATCAACGAAAACTTCCAATCGTTTATTAGAGTACAACAATTGATGGAAAAGAGGTAAAAGACATAAAGTAATTTATGAGAAATATTAAGCGCAATATTAAAAGATTCAATATTAAAAGAAAGAAAAGAAGACCATTCAATTTAGGACATAAGCGCCGAAACGTGACAAGCATTCGCAGTATTTCAATGTAGCAGAAGTAAAGGGCACAGAATTTAACCTTGTTCAACGTCATTTCATATATAAGAGAACAAAAAAAACTCATTGTCAAAAGCACCTAATGATAAGAGTGATTCATTCTTTCAAAAATTATAAATTTTACAGAGGATATAATATCAAATAGAAAAATATAAATAATTCAGAACCTTATAATTATACAAGGCAAATGTCTCAGACTTGGAATTGGATAAATTTCAAAGCTATTAAAATTAGACTCAAGTACACCGCTGCAAAAGTAAAGGGCCTAAAATCAACCTTGGTATCCTATTACGAAGTTAAGGTTTGATTTGAGAAGAACAAACGAAGAATTGTAACAGCGAGACTAAGACATTCTAAAATATTATCGTTGCGGTTGTTGCAATCTCTATTATGGCACTTGTAATTTGAGAACCACTGACATGATCAGTTATATTGCGTTCATTATTGTTGGAGCCATTAACATGATAATGATTCGATATATCTTGAAAATATAAAGGCAGTGTTTCCAAATCGAAATTTTGAAATCAAGGCTGCGAAATTGAGATTTGAAAGTTATGACACGTGTACAATGCAATTCACATCGTCTATCGCTCGCATTACAAAAATGGTATGTTCTCTCACCGCCATCAGCGACCCATTTGCATCTGTGGGGCACTGGTTCGTCTCAGAATGAGAAGGCTTAAGCCCGCAGTAAAAACGTGCTCGCCAAATTATCGCTGGTGGACTTAACACGCAGAGATCATTACGGAATACTCTAAAGGATACAATTTATATCACAATGTTTTACAGGGTAATATTTAATCTACAAAATGATTAAACTTTCGATGATAGAATCCCAAATACAGAAGTAAAATACTAAAATTTACGCTACGAGGCTATCATTCTTGTTTATTATTTGTGTTACAGTGGTTATGCTCATGTTGAGCTTGTACAGTTATATATTTAGTATTTAGGGAAAAGTATTTAGTATATATACGAGTTATTATACATATATAGTATTTATTATATATACATATAGTATTTAGTATATATACGGTAGTATTTAGTATATATACGAGTATTTAGGGAAAAAATTGTTATTGTATTGAATTATTGCGATCCATTCGCTATAAATTTATAGCACCGTTATCCCGGATTCGATCTCGGCTGGCAAATCACCAGTTTGATTAGGATCAATATAAAATATGACGCTTTAATAATCCTGATCATTATTTTAACAATTTAGTACTCTTGGAATTCTATCTACAATCTTTTATACTTAGAAAAACTACAACCTCACACGCAAAAACTCTGCACATATTAACCCTTAAACGCACGCTAAGTGCTATAAATAAACCAGCAGCGACTGCGGTTGACAGTTTGCTTAATAAATCCCAACGGTCTGGCTTACCGCCAATAGAAGATACACCCTTGACCCGCGAAGTATTCTGTCAGAACAAAAGAAGCTTGCTTCGGCCACGATAGCGAAGTTGCCGTTTCATTTCTCAAGGCAACACGCTGTTACCGTACAGTATCGGTATATCAGAACCAGTCAAGTCAAACCATAGACGTGCAGACATTCACTTTTCTTTGTTATCGCGCAAGGGTAGAGACCGCGTACTGACCGGCTTGGAGGATATATTGCAGATTTTGAAACGCTTTTTATATTTCTTCCATTGCAGATTTTAAAATGCTTTTATCTTTTGAAACATTAAACCAGCGATCAGGTTTACGAGCGTGATGAATGAAGACACGGCAGGGCGGTAAAGGTAGAGATATTTGGCACTCGATGCTCTCTGCCTACCCCGTAAGAGACTAGCGTAAATATTTACATGCATCTAGTTGAAGTATTTTCTTTAATACAAAATTTAAAAATCATTTTAAGACTGTACTGAACGAACTCGTATATAGAATAATAAAATAAATGAAAACTATAAACCAAATAAATTAATCAACATTAGAAACAGGTTCACAAACTAAACTAAATAACAATAAAAATTAACTAAAAATAGTAAAACAGATAAAAAAAAGTTTATTCGAATAACTGTGAAATAAAATATCATAATTATCATCACCGGCCTGTTTCAGTCCACTGCCAATAGGCATCCCGCAATGAGCGCCATTGGCCCTGTCCGCGGCTTGCCGCATGCGATCTCCAACCCGCATGCCCAGCGTGGAGATTATAGGCAAAATCCCCCCAATGTATTGACAAAATAAAATATAATATTCATAATTATGACGCTACGCAGAATATCATCCATCACAAAATCTGAAGGCCACAAAGCATATTAGGCGATGTTCCAAAACCTGCACAACAAGCAGTGTATTGGTAAACTTTTGCCCTACGCTCATCATTCTGGTTTCCGACCAAATAATTTGCATGTACTATCGATCTATTACGTATAATAACGACGCGGTAAGTACCTAACTTTATATACTATCTACATGAACAAAACGTATAAATATATCGTTTTTACTAAGCCAATTCTAAATATTCTCGTACGTAAAATGTAAACAAATTACGTGTTTACGTTAGACATAAGTAATTTTTAATTATAATATACACTAAGGTCGCAATGACTCCAGTAATAGAAACAACTTAAAGTAAAAACCATGGGAATTACTAATCTTATAATGTGTGAGATAATTTTTTGAAGTAATCGTAAAAACAAAGTTTCATCCATTCCAGTTAGTAAACAGCTTCTAAATTCAAATGTAACAAATTGCAATGAACTTGACAGATAACGTGGTTTCTAATTTTTTAACGCGGTTAAAACAGATTTTAATATAGAGCGTAACAAGTTTTTCTTGGAATGGAACGTCACGTCAAATAAATCGAAGGAATTCAATAAAGATAAGTTTTATGAATATATTTGTAACGGAAAAAAAATTAATATTTTGTTTTCTAATAAGGAAATAACTTTACCAACCAGCTGCGGACAGGTGACAGATTGTTCTAGAAAGTTTACTTACGTATGTCATGAGTGTTTTCTTAAAATTCGTAATAATAAAAGTTTGGGATCATAAAATAATAAAAGAACGTTTTGGTTTGATTATGTTCATAAAACTTTTTTTAATCCAATTAATCCAAACCAACCAATTCCGTGCCATGCTTAGAAAGAAGTTCAATGTCTCATTCAAAAACGCTATGTCTTAGCATGTTACTGTATCAAATAATTGTAGGTTATTGTAATAGGAGTATAATATCAGCTAGAGTTCTAAGTTCTTAGTATAATAAAAAGGATGTTCTGAGAACGGGAACATGAGCAATTCCTCAACAGCCACCATCCATCATCTGACCAGTTTTGAATACCATTAGTCTCGCGCATGGCCGTCACTTCGCGTGCCTCACGCCTTCAACCCGTTGTTTACTATCTCCTAATACATAATCTCGCCGTTAGTTACAACAGACAACAACGAGGTCAGTATGACTTGACCGTTAAAGATGTGAATTGATGAACGCGTGAAAATCTTCCTAACGAAAATGTTTTTACTTGCAATGCAAATTTAAGGATGAATTTGGTCTTTCTTTGATTACAACCTTTAATAAAAAATTTCTTTAAGCTTTGTTTCTAAATTTTTAAGTACCTACACAATTTTTTTAGAACAAGCGGAAGGTTTTTGTTGAAGTAAGCATAAAAAGTATGTAAGCATAAACAAATATATTTGAGTGTGCATTTATGTTCCAAATATGTCACTTAGCAAATTTAATAAAATTGAAGATATTATTGCTAAATGTCACGTATGTACAAACATTTTTAAATTATTCATATTCGTTTTTAACCGCAAATGTACTACTAAGATCTCTTGAAACAATAAATTTTATTTCAAGTCCCGATAATCTCAATTCCATAAGCTGGTAGGCTGTAAGGAATTTAACCCAATGCCTTACACGATCATAGAAAATAAAAAGACATCCAGATCTGGTGAACCAACATCGCCTTAGTTGGGATAGCGCTCATTGATAGTAGAAAATACGATAAATAAAATACCTTGAACAAATCTTAAGCTTTGATCACGTTCATATAATTTGCAAATTGGCACAGCAAAAAAATGTCTAACAATATTTTATAGTAAAACTTTAAAATATTCTTTTGAAAATTAACATTAGGGTCATTGCACACCGTTTCCGAGGAAAGGCTCAAAATAATAAAGTGTTTTTTTGTAATATCAGAAAGCGCGAAACACATTAAAACAGCTGATTTCGAGTAATGTCCAACCGCTAATGAAAATGCGGTCAACCGACCACAGGTCTGACTAATCGCATTATAAACGTAACAATTCCCGCTGTATCGAAAGTTTACAAAACAATTTGCTGTCACTTTTCTGATGAAATTGCACTTGGGACTTTGAGCGTAATGATCCGAAGCGAAGTGATTCTCGAGAAGAAACGCCGACTCAACTCGTTTGCACTTTTACAAATATTAGTTAAGTAGAGAGTTAAGTCAGTATACAAGTTATATCGACATCTACACATTAATTACACAAGTACTTTAATTAAAATGGTAAAAAATAACTATTCGTCAACAGTTGCTATAAAAATTGTTACTGTTACCATAAAACTGGATTCATAGATGACAATGAAAACCAAGCGTCATTGGTTATGTCGATAAAGATGTTTTTCCCTTAACGTTTCACATTCCCGGAAATAACTGCTATTCTTTCTTTACATTTACCTGAATCGCATGCAATAAGTTCATTGCTAATATTCTATTGTTTTAATTTGTAATGATAAAACGAGCTAGACACAGGTAAATAATGTAAAATGGCCCATGGATTTCACTGCTCATAACACTTCATAGCCAAGTCCCAATAATTCCTCTGAAAAGATTGATGTCTTACTGAAACATGGTGCGCTTCAAATTTATGTTGAAGATGAAATGATAATAAAAAAAATGTTTTTGACACAAATGCATATAGAACACTGTGTAGTCCTTAGCTCAAGGGTAACATTTACATGTTTTCATAAATACATCTCCAATTTTCCTACGCATACTAGCACAATATATACACTGGTTTCTGTTTGTAATAGTACAATCGCCGGCTAAACGACTGCCAATGCGACAACAGAACTAATACTCAGTAATACTTAGTCTTCACACTTAGACTTGCGACCACTACATGCACGTGTCTCGATGCACGTGATAAGGTTTATATGAAATACATATCATGTCTTATTTATAAAACGTATATAAGCCGCAACTGTTACGTTTCTAGGTCTCAATTTTCATAATATACCTATTGAACATATTGCTAGTGTTCAGTCTATACCTACTAAATACTTTATACGTTATTATGATGATTATATATACCTCATATTATACTTCGTGCCAGGTCCGTTATGGTATAGGCAGAGGGCACCAAACATCTATATCCTTACAAACCTGACGTGTTTCTTCTAGATTCAACACTCAACAGTGCGCACCTCTGAGCGCTCACCATTTTTTGAGACTTCTCTCCCATCAACCCATCAACATTTACAAACATAATTACATTCTACTTCGACCGACCATGATCTGCTGAGCACAGTCGAACCCTAATCGGCATCTCACTCGTTCGTCTTATGTATTTATTATTGAACTCGGGACCTTTTTGTGTTAAATCCCCTCCAACATGGAGAGAGAGCATCGACTACCGTGCATCAAATTATTTATTGTACTTTTAATCCAGAAACAGCCTGTATTCGAAATTTAATTATCTTAACAAATATATGCATGATAACATCAGCTGTATATGTATATTTAACTTTAATTTGAACAAGTGTTCCCTAGAAAAACTAATCGACAATTCTAGAAGGTTCAATTAAGTAGGTACATATCTGAAGAATCTTATCTTCAAAGTTAACGTATAAAACAATTACTCGAATAGTAAGTCTGGGTTTTTCATATAAATATTAGTATTAAATCTTCCTAATGGCGTCGGATATGAACAACGACAGATAACATCAGATTCACATACCAACTCAAGTACTCATAGTTCTTGCGTAATCTTCACGAAAGCATGTCACTGGGTTTTAAGTATTTCATACGCGACACATTTTAAAACAAAGATGAAAAATTCTCATGTTACACAACAGAAATTCTTTCCGGCCAGCTGGTCATATCCGACCACAGTGTATATTTCGTTAATATTATTATTTTCTTCTTAAACCAAAACGTGATAAGATTTTAGAACGTGACTTCTACCTTAAGTAGGTACTGGTAAAGGTAAAATTATAATCCAATAGTTTTTTTGGAAATACCATGTAAAGTTGTAAATGGAAATAAAGTTTGGAAATACCATGTAAAGTTGTAAATGGATTTCAGTAACCAATCTACAAAAAAAAAACAAGCAATTAAATAATTATGGTAACTCATAAGCTCTACGTAACCATTACGTATGAATTTTGTATGTAAATGTATATAAATGTATGTAAATAAAATTATATAGTTTACTTGTGTATACATTTTATAATATTTTAATTTAAGCACGTAATACTATAATTTAAAAGAATTAGGTGAGCGCCAAAAATTTCATCATTATGCGAATGGACGAATAGAATATACCATTAAGTAAAACCCGTTGCAACAACAATGAACAAACGACAAAGAAATAAAAATAAATACATAAGATGAGACGCGAGGTCTTTTACATCTATAATAAGAAACGGCAAAAGAAACAGAAACCGAATAAACGGCGCAACAGAAAAACGAAGACCGAACTAGACTTTTCCAGAAGAAAAGGCGTTATAAATCATTTTCACTCTTATTAAAATTTTTCAAAACTCATTTTAAAGTATTGAAAACTAGAAAGCAAAGTAAAGTATTGAAAAAGTATTGTTAACAGTCGGTGCATACACTCTATTCCAGTCAAGACTAAGTGCGGGCTAGCAGACTTTACAAGCCTTAGAGCAATTTTATTAGTAAGCTCTAAGGTGTGCAGATTTCGCCACGAAGTTTTTCTTCACCGTTAGCAACTGATATTCTATCTTAAAAAGCACTTTATGTAAAGAGGTGCGTGCCTTACGTTTGAACCCAGGACTCCCGAAGTGAGGGGCTGAATTTTAAACCACTATGCTACCACTGCTTAACCAAGTCTTACCAAAATTTAATTACAGACACAAACCGCAGACTAAGAAGAAACGCCTTGTGTTCCAATCACGGTGCCATTCACATTCCATACTTCGTAACGGAAGCAAAAACTATTTTGGAACAACAATCGATTCCCCAACGTCACCGCAGCCGTGACTGGTTTTAAACCAATAACACCGTTTGTGAGTAGCCTTATTTTAGTTTATTTTGTACATCAATAATCACAAATATAAGCTTTAATAGAACGAAATAAGATTGGTTTTAATTAAACGTAAGCGAGTAGTAATAAAACAATTTCACAGTTCTCGTGTTTTATTATCTAGATATGAACGCAACACCTTATCAGCGTAATCAGAGTTTACACTTACTTTAGACGAATCTGATAACATTTTAGTCATCGTGAGCATTGGGAAAATTCAATATAAAAAAAAAAAGAGGAACAGTACAAAATACTGATATTTTTCTCACATTACATTTACGTAGATCACATCTGAAAGCAATTGAGATAACTTTATATAACTTAATAAAACACATTACACAATACAATATTTTTCTTTCCTTCCTTCTTCCCCCGTTAAAAGAATCCAGGAATTCTTAACAAGACTTGACAAGAATGTTACCTAACCCTATAATGTTATCGAAACCTAACAATTGCCTGAACCTTCAGTGACTTTAAAACTCTTAGAATTGATTCGACCAATCCATCAACTTACAATCACCAGTCCATATACCGACCGCAAGCATTTTGCTTAACCTCGACTTAGTTTCCAATAAGATAGCGCGCTAGTTCTCAGAGCTTTGTGATGAAAATACCGAGTAACTTATGCAATCAATACATCAGCCATAGTGAGCAAAGTTCAAAGAAGTATACTCTCCTGTAGATATAATTCTTTAATTTTGTCTCCTATTCTGTTTAATCTACACATTGAAGGAACACCGAAAAATGATGATGATGAAATAAATGATGGTTTTAATGTATAGACGCATTTGATAAATTTTATTAAAATTCATGTATAACTTGAATTGTGTACAGTATTACTGAAACGGTTTATTTTGGACGAATTCGTGATAACAAAATTAATTACGCACGGGTAACATTAACGCCTAACTAGTGATAACTAATGACAAAATCATTAATTTCACAGCAGCAATAGTTCGGAATGGGAAGGTATCAAGGTCGTATTTTCTGCTAAATGTAACTGTGTTACATTTAATTTAATTAGGTACAGCATCCATAATTTTGAGACTGTACGTACCTACATAATATACCATACTGAAAAACACATTGGAAGTCAAATAAATAATTTTTAACCACCCTCTTATATCCCAATTATCGATGCGGTAATAACAATGTATAAAGAAACAGGGGCAGTTAATAAAAATAAAAAAAAAAAACAATTTTACTTACGACTTATGTCCATAGCTAGTGTATTTGTAACACACACTCCCATCATTGAAACAGTCACTTGGCTACACGATAAGAGATAAAACCGTTCAGTTTTCTTTTAAATATACCCGAAAAACCTATTCAACAGCCTTACATCAACCCTTCACACTCTCACTACACGGTCTCACGTGCAGACTTGACACTTAATCCAATTGCACTATCTTATGGCTTGAAGAAGCCGCACACTAATCACTCTTTTCGTATAATTGGATGAAAAACCATTTTTGTGTGCAAGTAAAAAAAATATTGCCGGTTTTTATCCTGTTTCAATTTATGACTTATGTGAGTTACGTCACTATGATAAATTGAAAAGATTTTTTAATAAATTCAGTACGCAACCATACTATCGGAATGTTGGCGACGGACTGCGAGCGAGGTTGTACACTTGTATAGCCGCGTACAGCGGTTCTCAAACAACGGGCATCAGTACATCAAGTTTACAAATACGCTGATCACATCTCCAACTAACAGACACCGCTACATTCTAACCACTATTGTTCTTGTATATGATGTAATATTTTCAAATTTATAACGTCCGATTTCATTTGGCTACACTAAAACAATAGACTAATTAACACAAATACAAAAATACGGAATAATAATGCATGAAGAAGCTTAAGAAGATAAAGCTTTGTATAACATATATTGAATTATGTCATCTAGTTCTAGCCGTATCACTCTTGGTCATTACGTTTATATTATCTTAGACCAAACGTTTATCTTAGACCAAAACAAAATCCCATACATTGAATCGCTTTTCTTGTACAGGAACCAGAAATAATTGTCTTGTACAGGAACCGGAAATAATTGTCTTGTATAGAAAACGGAAATAATTAAGAAATTTATTTGATACTGTATGAAATAATACTTTAACATATGCCACAATGGTTTAAAATCGGTTACAATGCCGTTTGGCACACTGCTGCTTCAAATTATTCTATATTAACACATTTCATTTATAAATTTGTACGTATAACTGGCGTACATGAATGAAGAGAATGATTGATGTAGTCGTAGCTTGCCCGGTCTCTATTGGTAGGAGTATTTAGCACTTCATGCTATCCGTATAGCTCACAAGGATCGTATTATAATAATAATTAAA
>DWMG01005673.1:0-10037 GCA_018244855.1 Elbella merops | reverse complement strand
TACCCGGTACGGTCGACCCTGGGATGAGTTACCGCGGGTAACAAAAATTTAATGAGTCTTTTTGTGCGTCAGGGGATACGTTACGGAACGTTCGCGGTAACTAAAAATTATTATACCTTGTTAGAAACAAATTAGCCAAAAACGGGTTCTAACACCAATCCAACCAACACAGTTAATGGATTATGTAAGAAAAATGAAAGACGCTTAGAAATAGGGTTTACGGTCGGTTGTTGAAGATTTAGGTACAATCAAAGATTTTTAGTTCAAAGAAAAATACTGTATGATGACAAACATAGCCACCCAGTGCCTGCACACTTTCTTATTATAAAGCCAAGTCCGGGGGCAATAAAGAAAGTTAAGACATTGCTTACTTAATTTAACTTCGGGCTATTTGAATTTTAAATTATCCTCGCAACAGTTTGTAGGATTTTATTGCTTCCCGAAAGTCTTAACGACTCATCTGTAAGCGTGCTCATTTTACATCCGGCCGGCTATTTCTCAACATTTTACATCCGGCCGGCTATTTCTCAACATTTTACAACCAGCCTGCTATTTCTTGACATTTTAATCGGAGACGCCGATTTGAATGATTAAAAGGTAACGCAATGACTTGGTCATTATCTCCTTGATTCAGCTATTTGTTACCGTTCTAAATGGCCGTGCTGCCGTACCAGGATCAATTTTGAACACGGCCTTTCTTATTTGGCTCTTATATAAGCCAGAAAAGGTGTATTTAAGTCATCCAAGTGCATTGCTAACCATTGAGGCTGATATTCACGGCCGTCACCATGTTATATTGACGACCAATATTGTACCTAAAATGTCTTGATTTCATGTCGATTCAGTAGTTACTCGTATATCGTATGAGGTATTCGTTTCCTTTGAAACCTTGCCAGCTCCCACTTGGCAGCATGTCAAACTATGGCCTTAACAATTTTTGAGAGGTGTCTGTTGTCAATCAGTGAAACGACAAAAGGGTTGAGGATATAGCTATCCCAGGTATAAAAACCAGTTGGTACATTTCCATAGTGCTAAGTAAAAAGAACTGTTTTAATCCGGGACAGTTTCAGTTCTTACGTTCTTTGTTATGATACGATTATTGTCTTCAATATTTAGCTACTGTTATATCACTTTTTATTGCCGCGCCCCATCCGGCGAGGCATTAAATTTTATAGCTTACAGTTAAAACCTTCTAATCCTCTGCGGGGCCTTTTCGGTTAGATATGAACGTGGGTAAGTATAAATTGTTAATATAAGGTCGAATTGTGACGTTCGTGCCGTTTCTGTAGCCCGAGCCACGTCCATTTCGGTATCATGAACAAAAAACAAACGGAGAGTACTTTAAGGATCTTAAGCATTTGTACCATTGACTCTGTATTTAATTCGTAACGACTATCGATCACCATTTGCATCGTGCGTTTCAAATATTAATTAGGCTTAGTTCCTTGCTAGATATCGATGCTTGCGAAGTGCTGCGATGTGGAACTCTTTGAAAAACCAATGATTAACTCTCCGTTAAAGCCCGTATTGCATGGTGACTGATTTAATGTTGAAAATGTCTATAAGCGACCTTTTGCAATTGTATAGCCTAATAATTTTGTTATGATATTGTTTGCTTGTTGTGATATGATAATTTCATAGTGAGTAATAAGTAACCAAAGAGTTTGGCAATTGGCATTAAGTGTGTGTGTTCGCGTGCGTTTGTATGTGTGCTTGTGTGCGAGAGAGAGTGTGTGTGTGTGTGTGTGAGTGTGTGTGTGTGTGTGTGTTAAGTCAAAGAATAAATAAAGGAATAAATAAATGAAACAATTTTAGCCGTTTAGATTTATTTATGCGGTTTTGTAAAATTATAAATATTTTTATCGAGGACATCAACATACTCGTACCTTTATTGTTTGTTCATTGTTTGACTGTCATTGGTATTATATTTATCTTAAAGAGTCTTCTTACATATTTAGCCTAGTGCATAGTGTTTTAAAATAACTTAGTTACATAAATTATTTTCATGCAACTCAGAGACATCTCCTACTTGCATATGTATCGCAAAGCTACACGTGTAGGGGTGGCCACCCCCTCCCACGCTCGTTAGCTCTACCGTTCTGTTTCAACCTTGACCGTAGAAGTGGTTTTTACTGAAACATCTGAACGTATTCAGGTAGATATTACTGAATTGAATAAATGCGCCGTCCATTTATGTTTGGTTCTTTTAACGAATACCAGTACCTATGTCAGTTTAATTGGAATTCAATACATTAATTTTACGACTACAAGTTTTGTGTGGCAATGTGAATATTTGGACAGGAAATAAATGAATTAAATAAATGAATAAATAAGTAAGAAAATATAAATGTATATAAACATATAATATTGCAATATGCTCACCACCTATTTATTCTATGGGACGTAAACGGAACTGGTGAAACATGGGAGTGTATTACACCCTTCTGCTTACCCCTTCGGGGGTTGCAAGCGTGATGTTGCGTTTAAAATATATAATTAAGCCGTAGCCAATAGCAGAATATTAAAGGTGCAGAACATTATACAGGAAAATAATAAAGGCAAACTGGCAACAGCACGTTACTTTAGAAAGAATATTTAATATAATAATTTTAGGCTTAGCACAACCCTAATGAACATTAAGTTGATTCTCTTTGACTCTAATGTTGCTATAATAATAATATCTTGGAACGGCTCTACACGCGGCAATGTGACTTCACAATAAGCTTCAAGAAAACTTATGTTTGTTAACCAATCGACTGATAACCTATATAAATATATACTCATATATACACATTTATTACAACCAGAGTTATAACAAATACGTTTTGAACCCATGGCCCATGGCTCAGCAGTTAGGTAACCACTAGACTAACGGCTCCATCAAAGTACATGCAGTACTATGTACATATGTACATTATATAAGTAGAGCTAGTACTGCAAGTCGCTTGTATGGCGGAAATATTGCAGTGTTTTGACCTTGACCCTATAAACCGCGTTCAATGCAACTTTACTCATGAACGAATCCAAATATCTATCCAGGGATAGTTATTTCACTTTTTCAGTAGAGACAGTTATCTTAGGACGTGGATAAAACCTATATATTCTGCTGAAACACTGGACATATCTGTAGGACTAAATCAGGCAGATATTTTAAATAAATACCTATTTCTTAACATTGTAAATGGACAGTAATGCCTTGATGACTAATTTTAATTCACATATAATGACGATAATAATATATCGGGGCATCTTCTCACACTGCCGTCGAATCGTACAGTAAGGCTCAAGAGAACTTATCTATGACTCTTACCCATACAGACATGCATTTATAACTTTAGTGATAATAGTATTTAGGTATAGGAAAACTTCGCATAAGACCTTCACTCCAGAACTAGTTAGTCTATATGTATATCTATGGTAGTCGATCAGCTGATAAATTACATATATATCTATATACATATCTTTAAAGGTCACACATCTACAAAAAATACATATTGATGTTCGTAACATAAATATTTGTATAGTTTGGGAATCGAATCCACAATAATAGGTATACAATTTTTTACTACTAGATCAGCAAGCCAGTCGCTTATACGCTATACATATACATCGGTCAAACAAACCAATTACGTTGAGAACCTAACGTGGAGTCATAACATGTATACGATGTATGCACCACGAAGGAATTATTATTATTACAATTTATGGATCTTTATATCTAGTTGCCAGTTACACGTGTGTACTACGGGGAACCATCTACGTCCGTACGTACGATACTGTAGGAAACCGTACGTGACCATAGGCAACACGTACGTGACCTTTGAATAGGACGTAACTAACTCTCACTGGACTCGTACTAACTCGTTCTAACTACATAATGTACACCTAAGCGCGTAATCACGGTGACAATAATTATATCTAGGGGAATGTCCACACACAACCAAAGATTTCAAAGTAAGCATTAAAGAGCTTGAAGTATGGTAATCAGATGGTTGACAAATTACTTAAAATATATAGAGTATTTTTACACTCCGTCTCAGAAAAAGTACATGTACTGGTCACATAAATATTTATTTTGGGTGGGACCGAATCCACGACCCCAACGCAACAGTGAGGTTCACTAACCACTGCACCAACGGGCCATTTAAATAATGATATTTCTATACAGCGTAGAACGCTCTTTAGATAGGTAGAGTGACGATAAACGCAAAATAGTTAGCAGTGTTTGGAAGCGAAGAGCTGAAGACCGAACTCAGTGGCGTGCCATTGGAGTAGTGTAGCTCCAGAGGTGGACGCAAATAGGCTGATGATGTTTCTGTTTGTACATTAATATTGCTTTATCTATTGTCCTTATTCTGGATGTAAGTACACAAAATGTATACCACTATTGACTGTCTGATGTTGAGTGTTTAATAATAAGTATGCAATAGAGTAGGGAATAATAAAGTACACATATAGCTATCAATAAAACAGTTATCAAATAATAAACACTCACCATGGTTGTAAATGTAAGTGCAGTCCCCCATAAAACCCCATCCGGGTCAGTTGGCCACGCGAACACACACAGCGATCACTTTTGAGCTTATTGCAATTCGATTTCTCAACACTTCACTTCACTATTCACTTATGATGAAACGGAGCGAGTGGGCTTATCTGAAAACAAAAAAAATAATTATTAATATTTTTTCCGGGTAATAATAATATCTTTTTACGACTTAACATATTTGATTGATAAACACACATCCAACATATTAAATACATACATATGTGTATGTATACTTTTCTGAATACCTATTTATATATACAGTTTTGCTCTCAGAACCAAAGCAAATATACATACGGGGTTATCACACAAATGCTTGTCCGGCCTGAAAATCGAACCCACATATTCAAGCTCAGCAGTCAGGGTAAATAAACATTAAGCTGACAGTCATTAACTATTAATCATTATTTAAGAATATTAAGTAAATAAGATCTAAAATGTATTTACATTAAATACATTTTATAGATACATTCAAACGTAGGTTACACGTCAAAATATTGTAAAAATTAATTAAAAAAATTAAAATTAACCCACATTAATTTTCATACAAGTCATTTAATGGCGGTTCCATTAATTAAAAGGAAACACAAAGTTTAAATGGGCAAGTTTATTTAATTATGAAATCAAAGTGGGCGTGAAAAAAATTGTAAGTTGTTGAAAGAGAACTTACTGTGACTTTTTCATAACTTGTTTCAACCCGTTCAAAATTGGAATGCGATTTTAATTAAGTTACATAATACTTCCTGTAAATAAGAAAAAAAAATACATGAAGCCTTTTTTATCTTACCTTTTATAAAACAAATGAATATTCAGGCTTTATGTCATCCTATATTCCTCTGTGGTCATTCTCCCACATGTACATATTTATGTACAATATGTCCAACCTCAATTTAGATAGAAATCTTATCCTAAGATAAAAAAGCCATGGCTGCTGCTACCCCTGAATACTAAATTTAAGCATTTGTTTTTCCGTCGTCTGTCCCCCAGTTGAAAAATTTACCTATATAATACACCCATTTTAATACTACAATCCGGTAAAAATGGACTAAACAAGATAGATAAAATTTTAAAAAATACTTCAAAACTAGGTCAACCTAGCGAAACTTACATTATATTTTTATTTCTGAGTTCATTAAAAATAATTCCTTTACCACGAATTGATTTGTTACAATACTGGAAACGGTTCCGTATTTACGCAATGTTTACTGTGTGTCATGTTGGTCGGTTCTATAAAGTCATATTGGATGGTTTTATAAAGTCATATTGGATGGTTTTATAATCTCCTATTGAAGGTGATATAAGGGAAAATGATGCTACCACGAATGCCTTGATGTATACAATCGTAACTCGCAGTTGATGGAGGCCTTCACCTTGCACGCGATCGCAGCTTCGCGGAGAGATTTCTACTGCCTCTCGTAACACAAAGTTCTGTATTTACACATGTTTATTTGTAGAGTGCTCTATATTTAGTAAATATTTTTGTATAGAAATCAGGTCTCTACCAAGGATTATAGAGTTCTGAATTAAATTCCATTGCTTATTTATAATCTAGCATGATCTAATATCTTTTCACTAGCAAAGATAAACTTGTTACAAGAAAAAGCTTACTAAGACAATATACTCGTAGTAATCGTTACCAAAAAAATTAATTTAACATATTCATAATTCAATAAATGCTCGGTGCACAGAAAAAATTCAGTTTAGTTTAAGAGCATTATGGATTCATACAAGTTACTAATTAATATTTGAGCTAAGTATATCTCTGGTAAAGAGCGAGTAAAGTTCGTTGACATTTAGAAAACATATTTCACCGGCATATGATTAATTTTATAATTAGCTAAAAAATGTCAAAACATATCAGATTTTCAACAGTACTTCACAGGAATGGTAGAAATTTTAAAGTTGACTAACAATTTCAAAACGAATCATTTTGTCCACATAACATTGTCTACACGGATCGCGGTCAGCTTTTCATGAATCAACAGAATTGCGATCGCTATTAAGATGGAATACCTTTAGCGTTCAGTAAATCTAGCGCAATACGATCTGATCGTAGATTTTATTCAATACGTTTGTCTCTAGAGAAATACTGCAGCGTTCGTTACCTTGGCTGAACTGGAGATGTTCCACCTCGATTTGTTTGCACTAACGTAAATACTCGTAAGTATGTAAGAAGAGAATAGGAAATGTGGTTATATTGCCAAGTATTGCAAATAGAATTCGTAATGGCTTTTGCGGATTTGGTAAATTTTTGATACAATGTAAGGTTTACATTTGTTTTTATTAGTGTTTGATTTATTTACTCTTTATTGCAAACTATTAACAGGTATAAGAAAGGGCGAACTTAACGCCTAGTGGCATTCTCCACCAGTCAACCCTTGGAGAATAGTAAGACGAAAAATAAAAAGGCAGGTGCAAAAAAGACAAAAATAGAGAACGATAAAAAAGAAAATATATAATAGTAAAAAATAATAAATGTGTTATTAAGTAAGATACATAAAGTAAAATATATAAACATGATAAAATAGATACAGACATTAGATACAATATTCTACAAAATTACCACATTGTTTACCGTCTAGGAAGTGCTTCAGTTAACTGAACTTATTGTTAATTGAGAAAAAAGAGTAACTATATTTTCACTTAAAAATACTGTTTAAAACATCGCTTTATTCAATTATGTTGTTAATAAATGGCGCATATTTGAGATCTTAAAAAGGAAAGATTGTGTTTTAAATATATTTACATGATTTACTTAATCAAAGGATAAAGTGATAATTTAGAATCAGTATTATTTTTAAATTATACGTGTACACTAAATATGTATATATTAGTATTAGGTACGTAGATTCGAGGATATTATATTAAAATTAATAAGCAGTAGGCGATTTTCATGCTCAAGTGTCAACGTCATATTTTTTAAGAAACGTTCAAGAAAAAATATGAGGGAAATTTCGCGCGCAGGCTGTAGCTATATTTTATCGTTCGAAACCAACATTGAGGCCGTAATTTAAAGAAAGCCGTATTTCCATTCAGAAATTTCCATATTCAACAAACCTTTTGTTTCGAATATCGAAGTGCTGGAGAAGGAAACTGAAGCAGTACACAATAATGAAGGTTTAGTACAAGTATTCAAATTGAACATTAGCAACGATGTTAATTAGCAATTAATTAGAAAGAATCTTAAAGGAGTCGAAAATAATGATAACTTTTAATTACTAGAGCATATAGTTGCTTTAAGGTACCGAAGTACTCGAGAAGGAAATTTAAGCAGTACACAATAATGAAGGTTTAGCACCCAGTATTCAAATTGAACATTAGCAACGATGTTAATTAGCAATTAATTAAATATAATCTTAAAGGAGTCAAAAGTTTATTTAAATTTAAATTATGACTTTCAATTACTAGAGCACATACTTGCTTTGGAGTACTTGCATGCTTTTTGCATAATGTGCTACATTAATTAGTATACGAGTAATGGATACCGCGCTTAACATACATAGTACGAGATACAAGAAACTACGAACTGATCTTATCTGTTCTCCTGATTTATGTTGAATCTAATACTTTTACTTATCTTAAGTGTAATATATTTAAGTTGTGCTTAAATTTGTGACTTTTGTGTTCAGATATAGTGATTTCGTCATTTTGGTTTACTTTGCGTCATCCATTTGTAGCTTACATAATAAAATGTACGTAACGGCGGACTTAAATGTGACCTTGCTAAAGCCGATACTTTATCGAGGATTTTTGTCTCGTTAGCGATCTTACAATTATTTCCTAACAATCTGTCAACTCGCCTATGCTACCAGTCCAACTCATAATTTGCTATTTTTCGAATTTGATGATTAATGGTGAGTAGAATTTAAACAAGAAAAAATATAAAGCTAATTGGCAGATAGCATATTGTGCATGTTCGTGTATTTGAAAATAAGGTTTCGTTTATAATTTACAATAAAAAGGAAACCCAAAATGAAAATTAAAAACGTCTCATTTTTCTAACTTCCGTTTTATTACCGGCTGTAACGGAACCCATTAAAATACTTGTATTTTTAAGAACAAACTTTTCCCGGCTTTTACGTTAATTACAACGCTTGAGATTCTTGGAATTATTGGGGTTAACGGTAAAAGAAACGAAGCTAATTATTATTTTTGGATGTTGAAGGTTCTGCCATTTTGTAGATTGAACTGGGGACTTAAAATAAAAAATGTATAGATATAAAAAAACCAGTAATATAAAATGTATATGTACTATTTAGAATAATATTGATGTACTGTGGTAAATACTATGTTTATCCATACACCGATATCATAATCTTGTAAATATACCACGGAAAGTATACCACATTTGAGTAATCTAGGTTTATTTTGTGTTTTCTTCCCAAGGATACGAGTAAGCGAACCTAAGGGCTATTTAACCTGGCACGTATTTCAGCCTTCTTTTATCGCCCTATTTGCCGTAAAAAGATCTAAAGTAGTTGAATTACGTAGTGGCTTGCCACGGTCCGGTCCGAATGTTCGCTTTTTGGGGGCCGAATCGTGAAACGAACATCCCCCGAAAATTTTCCCTCGGGCTCTCTAAGAAAAGCATCAAAAGAACTTTTATAATGACCATAACGCATTAGCGTCTGCTTTTGAAAATGTGCATGACGACGATGAGCCAGAGATTTTTACTAAAGATCTTATAAATGATGATACAATTACTGTAGATAGAATACGAGTATCTGTGTTGTGGTATTTATCAGGCTTGTATAGACGTCCATCCATCTGAACCGTAACATTGGCTAGAATTGCTTCCTCTACAGAATGGATGGTTGGATAATTAAATTGCCAATCACTGAAGCAATGTTCGTCTTTGATGACCTGTTGTAACACAAAACGGCATGGTGACGTGGCGCTGACGTCACAATTTTGTTGTTTATATAGTAGTAGTAGTAGTATATATTAATATACAGTGGCGACAAATTACAATCAAGTAAGTATTCCATCTGCCTGATCTCGTCTTCATAACGACAAATAATTTACGATTTTTCGTTAAGTATAAAATGACTCCGTGAAATTTTTATGATAAATTGTGACATAAAAATGTACTTATACTGAGTGCTAAGAGGCGATCATGTAAATGAGTTTCAAGATATTTTTATACAAAATTTATACGTATGAAATATTCAGCGATGTAAAATTTGATAATATAGAAAATTTTATGGAAATTGGCAATTTTAAAATGAAATTATTTTTTCAATTCCACCTGCGATAAAAGGGAAGAGTATGAGATAGTAAAACGAACATAATTTCTTAAAAATTCTGGAATCTACTTATACAATCGCGTGCGAAATTATTTTATTAATTAGCCTAATGTAATTAGGAAGCTGGAATATTAGCTGGATTATAAGCCGGCTGATTGCGGTATAGCGCAGCCTAAATAGGCACGGCTAAATGCCCTGGTCGTCGACGGGCAGCAGCGTCGGCGGTGCGAAAAGCTGTGCACTGCGAT
>DWMG01005672.1:0-10042 GCA_018244855.1 Elbella merops | reverse complement strand
GTGACGAGGCTGTATTGTTGGCCGAGTTTTGGTCCTCAATAATATAATTTGCCAGAGTCGATACGCAAAGAAGAAGGTTAAAGTCAATAATTCGTTTTATCAACCATTACGATATTAGTAGTAGGTTCTATCAATGTTTATTTGGGGATACATTAGGTAAAGACAAGTCATTCAAAATTTTTGTAATAGTCTTTCACCTGCAAAAGGTTAACAAATTTACATTTTATTTTAAAAAGGCGGAGAGAGCTCTTCTTTCACCTTTTCACGGATGTAAGCCAATGAAAACAATATTCTATATCAATAACATTATGATGTTAATTAAGTGTACTTGTCATACCGTATAATAAAATAATTTATTTGAGTTTAAAAACCTTACAACGCGTGCAGGGTTGCCAACATGTTCCCTCTCACCCAAAAGACCTTAAACACTCCATACGGCTAAGTTCATACGGCTTATTTACTGTAAGCCTGAAGGATTTAGCGTGAAATCCCTTAAATTGGACGCAGTTTCACCTGACCGGGCGCCACCGACCGCGCTCATCCCTTGTAATGAACAAAAAACGGTTAATCTGACGTCCCTACTGATAGGAACAACCCTATATTGTATGTACGTATTGCAAGTATTAAGAATTTATATATCAATGGTGTTAATATTGTCACCAATAAAATATACAATAGACAATCCTTAATTCGATTCACGTCAAAAACAACTTCCGGTAATAAATAAGTACCTACTGAGTAGCTACTACCTACCCAAATTTCACTAGAAAATAAAAATAGGGAAAGTCTTGGAAAATACGGCACTGTTAGATAAAATATAAATATCGGAAGTTACCAAAACCGATATTCTGGTACTTGCCGATATTCGGTAAGCAATAATATACCCATTTTTATTCGTGACTAAGAAAACCACATCGTTATTAATATTGGTATATTTCTTAAGATTGAACCCTAATAACAGAAGAATCTGGCAAAAATACTAACCTATCTGTTTAGCAATCTTTGTCTCGTTACATTAATACTTACTGTAACAAACAACAGTTCATCTCTGATAACCCTCATTGCGATTCGCGACTCGTAATAATTCACTAATTGTCGATGTGCCGGTGGCCAGAATATGGAGTATACATCTCGAACAAATCCCGCTATACATTTTTATTGGCCTCTACCTTCCGCCCGGTGCTACGTGACACGATTTTCTATAGGATTTTCTATAGGACGCTTAAGGACTGAGCGACCAAAACGTCCACGAAGCGGAGACAAAAAAAAAATATTTATTCTCAACAAATATTCTATTTATGCTTCCAATATCTTTAATATCCTCATTATTATTATTCCATTTTAATTATTACTTCAAAAACATTTTTAAATTATTAAAAAAATATCAATTAGTACCAAATAAAAAAATTACAAAAATAAATGGCGCATGGTAAAGTCCCAAATTAATTAAGGACCGTAATATAAAGCCAAGCTGAATGACGTAAATGTGCGGTTAAAGGTTACAAAATTATAAAAAAAACGCAGCGTCTAGCCACCCAGTGCAATTGGAGCCTTAAAACATGCGGGCAGAACGATTTGTTTCCGATTCCCGCGGCTTGCCCGCTGCCGATTGCAGGTGGGGCGGTTGTTACGCACTATTACATGCACGCATACTTTTTGCTCTCGTTCACTATATTATATCTTTACAGTGCCTTTTTTCATTTTGTAAACCTGTAAAATTGCAATATAAATTTAGAAATTATCTTCTTAAAGGTGCTTTGTTAGTTAAAAGTTGAAACAGAAGGATTACCTTGATTATGAAGTCATTGAAAATATATTCCTGCTAGCGCTAGTTCTTCATGGATTGAAACCTTTCCATGTCCTACTACTGGGCACGCAACTACGAGAGGGCTGGAGCATACGCCACACGCTGCTTAAATGCGGAATTATTTTAAAGGAAAACTTATCGGCGTATTAAAAAAAAATAGTATATATTTGTGTGTTATGAGTATATATGTTTATAACTCTTTAGAATTTAAAACTAGCAGAATTCATAATTTAAAGAGAATTAAGAACGCAAATTCGCAAGTCATTTCAAATACACATTGGTGTATTTCTGGCACACCGTTTTTTAAATCCACAACTAACATATTGAAAATCGAAGAAACGTTAATACTCTATGACTAGCTACCGGTAAAAACCAACAAATAAATCCTTAACCTCATAGATATAGAGCATTTTCCAGTTTTATGCAACCGAATAAAAATGCTCTTAGTACTATTACGGATGGAATACTAAGTGGGCTTGTAGGTAAGTTTTCGCTGTAGCATTCCGCAAGTTTTAATCGAGCCAGCGGTGTAATAACTTGAATGGACTGGATTTTAATTAAAAATTTCTCCTTTGAGAATCGTATAGATAACGTCTGGTGAGCAAGACTGCAGAAATGACGGGTGCGCTGATTCTCTTAAGCTATCCGTCTTTGTTCAGCAGAATATAACAGACGATCATCGATATTATTAAAGAACAATTATGATCTTCCAACAGCGTAATAATGTCACTAGATAATAAATTAATGTATGGACATCATCGCACCAGGTCAAAGGTCAGCGAGAAACGAGTGCCAAATTTATCTATTCTTACAAGCCTGACGTGATTCTGATACATGTATCACTCTCTTCATTCCCTACTTATTCTTTATCTTCTTCTATCCATTCTTTTTGATACCTGGACTTCTTTCCCGTGAATGCAATAGCTATCATAAGTTAACAACATCTTGATCGTACAGTTAAACTTGAGTCCGTTGGATCCGGGCATTTTTTAACCTGATGTTTTAACTCAAGTGTGTGCATTTCCAACTAAGACGTATACTAATATCATGAGTACGAATATTTTTTTCAGACCTGTCAGTAAAAATATATACTAATGTGCTTAGAAGTGAATACACATATTATTCATTAATTTATTATATATTATTCCTTAATAAATTAGTTTGGAATCAGACGACCGTATACATATGTTGTCCTAAGACAATATAACCAACCATACATTATATTTCGTATTTATATTTGAGACGAAAAAAGTATTTTATCAAAAAGCGATTTACTAGTTTTTTAACAATCACAGGTATATTAATTACAGTGATGACTAATATTGTATTTTTTTTTATATACCCATAACAACATCAAAAACTTAGATCCACTCAATTTCATTACTGAAACACCTTGTACCAACTGATCTCCTCAATCAAACCTAGTGTGCTTACAGCATTTCTTTCGCAAATTTGACGTATCCATGTCATTAAAACCAAACTTTATGGCAATACCGTAAATGTAAGCAGCGAAAACCGTAGAAATAACCAAAACGTCCATAGGCAAAACGTTTGCGTTTCCAATCCGTCCCCTTCTGAAACATGGACAAACGCCCGCTTCACCTGTCCGCATTGTTTGTGGCTAAACGAGAAAAATGGCCGCGGGGCCAATCAATCGGGAAATAAGAAAAAATGATCGCATTCGCCTCACGTGCGGACGCACGCGGATTGCTCGTATTTTGTGTCGCCCTCTATTGTGTGCTCGTGGAATTATTGCGTACCACTTTTTTTTGGATTTGATTCCTCTATCGCCGTTCGCTGTGACCTTTTCGAAACATCATAAATTATATTATGTTGCTTATACAACACTATTACCCCACTGACATTTTAATATTTCTTTGTTCAGCTAATTGAAATAGTTAAATTATAACTAATTAATATTACAGACTGCCTCGTTGGCCGAGGTTGCAAGCGTGACTGCGGATTGGGAGGTCTTGGGTTCAAATCGCGGGTTGGGTACTATTGGATTCTTCTAATTTAGAATTTCTAGTACTGACTTTCTTCACTTCCTACCTCTTCGAGGATTATAGCCGTGATGTTACATTAATTAATATTCTACTCCATTTCTTTATTACGTCGAAATAAACAAGTGTTCCTGTCCAGTATCAAACGAGGAACTAACATTAAATTAAAGCTGTCAATATTGCCCAAATACAAATCATATTCAGCATGATCAGATACGTCTAAACTTATTCTCGAGTACTAAATTACTGCACTTCATCTTTTAGAAGTTCTGCCCGCTAATCTTTGAAATCCAAATTAGCGCCTCATTTATCCTTTTACGAATAGACACGGCCCTCTTCTCAAAATCAGAAGCAGAATCACACACAAATTTGAACACAATAATGTAAATGAATTAAATATCGATAAACAAATGAACTTCTAGAAATATAATAGGTTTTGTAAGTTTTAAATTCAGAAGCATAATAAGTTTTATACGAGAATATTTTCTTCCTTTCTGCAAAGCTATAATACTCTACTATAAAACAGTCATATAAAATCAGGAGGTATCATGGTCCGTTAAGCAGATTGGCATCTTAAGTCACAAGTCGTCCCAACTGCTATAGTTTACCGACCCGCGGGTGGAGACACCTTCGAACAGCAAATCCGAGAGGACTGCAACTTTCACAGATATATCAAAGTTTTTAGTTTTCATTACCTTCTTTTGGTAACATAAAGTTATATTGGGAAGACGGACGCGTTCACTGTAATAGATAAGCGTTTCTAGTAGAGAAAACAATTTAGGTATGGGCAATCTATGTTGCCATATTCCCGCTATTTTGTCTTTTCGCACAAGCATGTAATATTTTTTTTTTATTTTTCGACTGCAAATAGACATCACTACATATATTATTTTATTTGCTACAACATTAAATGAAAGCATCGTAAGGAAATCTGCACACGTTAGACTTCTCTATGATGTTCTCTAAGGTGTGACACGTCTCACAGCTTGTCCTGGGTCAGCGTGCAAAAACTTTAACACGTGTCATAATAAAATGAGACGTGTATTCAACAGAAGAGCAATAAGAGTGCAGATGGAGACACCTAATTCTTGGTATAGAAGAATAGAAATATCAATGCTTTTTAAACCAATCACGTGGTCAATTTCCAAAAGTGGGGTATACAGATATAATCGCTCGTGAACAAAGTACCCAGTTGCTCTGACCAGATTGGCATCTTAACTCAAAAGTTCTCTCCGCGGTCGACGCAGTGCAGCGCAGTCTCCGCCGGTCACTGAAATCGAAGTAGATTACAACTTCGCAGATATATCAAACTTTTTAGTTTCCATTACCTTTTCCTGATTGGAACTTGTTCTTTGGGCAAAATCAAGATATGCGAAAGAGATTTATCTTGCGCATAGCTACTGGATGGCGACAGCTATTGACTTCTATCCTTGTGATTTGCTTCAGTTGAGTCATTAAATTGTTTTGTATAATCACAAGCAAATCAATGTTGTACCTAAGCTATATATTAACCATTCCTATATAATAAGCACACTGTGAGAACAAATTTACTCAATTTAAAGTTCTCCGTAATGTTCATCATGGCGTGCTACTCGTAAGTCTATCGACTCGTATCTGGCCAGCGTAGCAGATTAAAAACTTAACTTTTTCGTAATGTTTAGAGATCCATATCCAAAAATAGAACGATAAAGGGAGGGATGACGTATAAAATTCGTGAACTCGTTATCTAAAACTATATTTATAAAAAATACAGCACCTTTTTGTTAACAGATGGAATATTTTGCAATCGCTTTTAAAACCTTTGTTTAGTTTCATATCATTAATAGCACAATTATCATCATGACCATATCCATTTATTATTATATAAGGTCATATTTATCCATATTTACATCACTTCTGAATAGTGGTGCTGAGGTCGGTTCGCGACCCCCAAGCACTAAATTCGTATAAGACAATCTGGCCATATGCCTGTCTTTATTAACTACCGCAGCGAACATATCTATAAAGTCAGATAAAAATCCAGAGAGGAATTAATACCCCATTACCCGAGTTTCCGACTGAGAACAATTACCTATCCCCGGCTTTTATTGCGGGAAAGTAATAAAAGGGGATTAGGGATTCAATAACTCCATCTGATAGAAGTTGAATCGCGCACCTGCCTCGAATTTACGACTAACCCTTTGGATAGCGTGAACTTCCCTGATATAATTTCATGGTCCGATTGCCGTAATTAGATTAGTTTTTCCGATGCCTTCGCTAGTTGAGGAGTTATTGCCGCCTGAAACATGTGATGAAAGGAGGAGACCTTTAACTGTTCACGACATTCTCCTTAGAACTTGGCGTGAGATCTATTTTCTTGCACGTACGTATTTTTTAAGTTTCTAAACCGTTTCAAAACCTTACATAAGGCTTAATATACATGTATAATCATATAAAAGTATTGTCTTCCCACTCGTCCTTTCTTTAGGGTCAAAACGAAGCGACACATTGCTTGTGTGGAAGTGAAAACATTAAACAAATGTATGTGCATGTGTGCGTATTTGTCTGTATTAGTGTGGATCTATTGAGATTATATTTTAAGTACACGTTTTCGCACAACAGCAAATTAGTCAATTTTCGTTTCAATTTAGTATGCAGAATAATAGAAAACTCGATCTATTACTATAAATTTATGCGTTTAGTTACTAAGAAACAGAGCTAAAAGAAAGAAACTGAAAAAGTGTAATGCCAATCTTACATTAACTCAAAATCTTCTTAATCTGCGAGAAAGGACTCCATTCCAAGTAATTTGTTAACAAGAAAAACCAGAACCGTTCTCGTCACGCCGGCAGACAGGTTTTTAATTAACAAAACCTAAACACTTTCAGACGGAGTGAAAAAGTGAAAAAATACAAACCCTTAACGAGTTTACCGAAGGGACGTGCACAGTTAAGGAACATGTCGGACTATAAGCGAGTAGCGATATTAAACAATGCATTTTATTTAACAATGCTTATATTAGCTAACATTTGTTATCGTTTAACATACCGGCTGAAACGGGGAAATATTATCCTTAAGGGCAAATACATGCGTGATGTTTTGTTATGTTGTGTATTAGACTCATTACATCGACAAATATTATGTATGTAAGTGAAAAAAATATTGAAAATTAAAAAAAATATATATTGCTATCACTGATGTGACAACATTACTGTTTCAGTATACAATTGTGTGTTAAATAAGTATTATTAATTCTGATAAACATTCATATAAATGAAATTATCTTCCAAAATGAACAATTAATTATAGAGATTGCGTTTATCAGGAGCACTGTCACATGACATTTTAATGAATTTTAATCGTTTTAAGAAAAGGTATCCAATTACGTAACCTGTCTCAAAGTAAATACTCCCGCTAATCGCATGAATATTTGTAATATATGTACAATCATCGAACCCATAATGGCCAACAAAGTCGGTTGGTTACTACCGAACCGACAAACCAATTGATTATAGAATAATATACCAGTGGGATTCAATTTAAAAAATATAGAGTACGGTAAATAAAATTCACTATAAAGGGTCACAATTATGATTATTGTATCATTACACCAATCTCTTCACGGTTTGCGTACAGAACCGAGTACCCAACACGCCTGTCCTTGCAGGCCTGACTTGTTCCAAATTCGTCATTCTCCTCTTGTACGCACACCGCTTCCGAAGACAGAATATCAACTGGAGAATAAAATTTAGAGTTGGTGATACGAGTATTTCCTCCTGTGATAACATCCGGCGACGCCCCAGTGAACTGCTCGCACTAAAGTTCATCGGTGCGGCTACATCGCCGTAAATCACCAAGTTAGCAAGAGCAGGTGAAAGCGAATGTCTGTTAACAGAGATAGTTTAAACCGACACTTTAGTAGTTACTCGTAGTTGGTTGCACATATTGTCATACATACTACATATTATAGATAAATATATTTATATAATTAGACGTATGTATGTACATAAGGAAAAAGTGGAGCCGATTAGGGGAAGCCTATGTCCAGCAGTGGACATCTAGAGGCTGAAGATGATGTACTCGTACATAAGTATTGTAATCTAGTTATTTTTTAACATGTTTATAATAAGTAATATTTTTTAACATCCTCATGTTATGTGATTGCAATATGCTATAATTTTAAAACGACATTAACTGAGGCCTCTATCCAGCAGTGTAATGACGTCGCTCAACCGAAAACGATGACTCACTTAGGAGGAACAGGACATATTATATTGAAATATAACATTATGAATAAACCTACAAAGTCATAAACAAAAATAACAAACAAACTGTCAATAGTACAAATATTAAATGTATTTCATTAACTCAACATATCGCTACAAGAATATATGTAATTAAAACTACTTTTATCGTCTTTAAACTCTAGACTTTAAATAGCAGGAAAGGGGGTGGAGGAATGGGAGGAGGTAGAAGTAACTCAGGTGCGCGTGCCCAGACTTCTAGTGATCACATAACTTGGGGCTTATTTATTTACCTCGGGAGGATAATGCACTACTCGAATGTAATGTTAGCTAAATGTTTGCAATATTTAAACACTTTGCAGCAGTGAGAGCCTAGTGAGTAAGAATTCGGCCTCTCAACCCGGGGGTGCTGGGTTCAAATCTATGGCGCGCACCTCTTTACAAAAGTGCATTTTAAATTTAAATATCACTTGCTAACGGTGAAGTAAAACATCGTGAAGACACCTGAACACTAGAATTTATAAAAAAAATAATTTCTAAGGTGTGTGAAGTCTACCAACCCGCATTTGGCCAGCGTGGCAGACTATGGCCTTAACCCTCTCAACATGAGAGGCGACCCATATTATTCCTTATATCTCTAATATTCTCAAATTAAGTCTCAAATGAACACAAGGCTACTTGAAAGTAATTATAAAACTCAATTAATTAATCGGTCAACCGATTGGTTTTTGAAGTTTATAGCGAACATAAGTCAGATGGAGATACCAAAGTGATTAATATCTTGTCGATTTCTTCTTTCGTCGGTAGAAGGCTGCGGCATACATGACTGCTTGCAGCTTTAGTATATAATAAAATAATTGATTGAATACTAATCTGATTATAAAATCTGATTATTTGATTTTAAGAATTGAATATTGAAATGTGATGGATTAAACTTAATAATTTCATTATTCAAACACAGTGTAGTTTTAATGAAACGTAACGTCACGCCTGTAATCCCCGAATGGGTAAGCAGAGAACTGTAGTACACTCCCACGTTTCACCACCTATGTTTACGTCCCATGAAATAGGCGGTGACCCTATTGGTATTAATGACAGTATTGGAATCATTTAAAACAACGTTAACATGCAGGTCTACCATACATGGAGTACCGGGATCGATTCCGACCGAGCAAGTATATAAATGGTTTCAGGTATCTCTTCCCGATTTACGTATTCGTGCTAGCAAACACGCAGAATATGTTCATGTATAACGTTATTTCAGTACTTTTAAAAATAATTTTATACATACAAATTGGTGTCTTTATATTTCTATTATGTACATGATCACTACCTGTTAGCCTATATATTACGTTCACATTCCCTAATGTTCCATAATTGTATTCGGTCGGCGCTCAAGATCCGAAACAATTCATAAAGTTGAGTCTACCCTCACCTAACCCCATGATTTATAACGTAACTATTCTAAACACTGGTTAGTTAGCGAATTAGTTAGCGATCTCGAAGTTCCTGTTAACTCCGTGAGGCGTTTTGAGATTATCTTCAGCGAGAGTTATCCAGTAATTGCATTTCATGATTCAGTTCTATTAACTCTGTAAGTGCTATATTGAGTTGCAATAATTCTAATTTAAAATGTCTTGGATGTTCAGATCGAACGTTGCTCTTTCTCATTGGTTCGGGCAAGTAGAAAGAGTGATAAAAGAACGAAAAAAGACATATACAGTGCGAATGTTGATACGTGCAAGTGCCGGGGAAGACCAGGCCACACTCCTCTAGACAAAACAAGTCAAAAAACGGCTGGTGAGTGAGTGATGAATGTAGACGCACGTCAAAAATGTGAAGATAGATATACTTGGCACTCAATGCTCTCGGTCTACCTCGTAAGGGTGCTTGGCTTAACGTTATAGTAATAAAAATTTAAGAAATATTCGAATATCATCATCATCATCAGCCTATCTCAGTCCACTGCTGGACATAGGCCTCCCCAAAAGGGGGTTTATGCCCGTAAT
>DWMG01005671.1:0-10042 GCA_018244855.1 Elbella merops | reverse complement strand
AAATATTATTTTTTTTTTTATAAATTCTAAGGTGTGCAGGTTTCCTCACGCTGTTTTCCTTCACCATTAGCAAGTGATATTTAAAATAAAAACGCACTTTTGTAAAGAGTTTGGCGCCATGGGTTTTAATCCAGCACCCCCTGAGTGAGGGGCTGAATTCTTAACCACTAGGCTATCACTGCTATTATCATTTGTCAACAATATCATAAAAATCATATTGCTTTAAGTATATGGTCAAATTTATCATTCCTTAAAATATAACTTTTTGTATTGAATGTTGATGCTTTTTAAATAATATTAATAACATTGATGATACTTAACTTTAAAATACTTTGAATAGGTGAGATTGAGGTAAAAAAATAGCTGACTTACCAATTAAACTAAGAACACCTGGCCAGTAAGACTCCAATGATTGGAACACTGGCAAGGTGACATGGCCTCGCAGCATTGTAGCCCACACATACCAATCACCTTTCTTCAAATATTTGTCAATCACTTCCCTTGCTTCCATAAACATTGACATTAACTCTGGTTTCTCTAACAATAATGCACCTAAAATAATTTACATTAAATTTTTAGAAGCTTAGAGAAATTTTATAAGCTTAAAGAATAGTGTTTATAAAATATGACATATGTATGTAACTAGTTACCTTTAACTAAATATTCAAAATAGGAGTCAACCCCTCCTCCTATTCCTGAATCCTGTGCAGTCCATCTGCCAGTCATGACATCAATATGGTTACCCAAGAGACCAATTGGTGACCTATGATGATATAGCGCTTTTAAAGCGTTGTATGCCACCTACAGGGTATTAAATTAATCATTAATTAATAATTAAATTAATTCACACATACTTACAGTGTTTGGTTATTATTAATAACATTTTTAAAATTAATAATTCGTGTTTATTGTACAAAAATGCTATAATGTCATTTACAAAATGCTTACAATTGAAAATTTGCATTATTTATTCATCATTACTCACAGATATTTTTGCACTTTTTATATGGCAACACATTTATAAAGGACAAACTAACCTGTGGCTATATACTGAAATAAACTGTCCACTGGATTATTATGTAAGTAATAATATAAATGTTCAACTGAATATTCTAGACATGGCCAGGCCATAAATATAGAGGCATTTTTTGGACCCTTTTGTGCTTCTAGGCAGTTAATCTGTAGGTACATATAAAGTTATTAAATCGTAAAATTAATCAGTTAGTACCATTAAGCTGTATTTTCTTAAGTCTGTTAAGGAGTACACATATAATTTAGGTCTCCACTAATGCATGAAATATAGTAGTCAGTGTAATACAAAGAGATAACAATCTGGTGTATTACCTCTTCATAAAGTGGATCTCCTGTCAATCTACTAAGTGTTCCAAACTCAATGATGAATGTACCAATACCGGCTGTGCATGTCACTGTGGTCTCGCCTGGAGGGACCCCAGAGTGCAAATTGATGGTACCATAAGGCATGCCAGTTGTGGTATCAAATGCTGCAATTAATCTTTGGGCCACATCCTCAGCCAGGCGTAACAGAGGACCATTGCAAGGCCAACCTGGCTCTAGCTTCATCCCTGATCTGCAAAAAAACACATTGCATAAACTAATATTTTTGACATTTTTACTTTCATGAAAAATATGATTTTAGAAAAGTTTTAGATGTTTTTTACTAATGAATGATGTACAATAAATATGACACTTTACATAATGGCAACAGATAATGTAAAAAGTATGTTAACTTTCGTAAATCACATAGGGTGAATCAAAGCCAATCATGGTCCATAGATTCAGATACAACTGTAGTCATTCGGGGGCAGCAAATGGGTAAATATAAAAACTAGGCCTGAATAACTCCAGAGCAATAGAACATCAATGATTAATTTCAAGAGATTCACTTGCATTAGAATTTGATAAAAAGGTCTATACAGGTATTTAGAGAGAGGTGCTGAAAATGACAAATCATCTTGACTAAATAGGTCAAATACTGACTGATGGAGGAGTGAGAAATCTCTGAAACTAGTAATCTGGTAGAAGAATTGTTGGTCAAGTGGTTATATGTGCAACTGCTGATTGGGAGGTCCTGGGTTCAAATCCCAGGCTGGGTACAATTGGATTTTTCTAATATAGAATTTCTAGTAGTGGCTCTGAGTCTGGTCTGTGCCCGGTGTATGGCAATAGGCTCACCACTTATTCCATGGTACATAAATGTAACTGGTGAAATGTGGCAGTGTACAACTACACACCTCTGCCTACCTCTTCAAGGATTGCAGGTGTGATGTTATGTTTGGTGGACATGTGTGATAGCTTAACAAAAGCAGTAATATTTATGTATATTACAGAATTTTTGGCATCAGCAATCACATATCATTTGTGAAAATGTTATGTTCTCAATGTTTAGTAGAAAAAGCTTATTGTTTTATCTGAAAAAAAGCCTGTCAATTATCATTTTTTAGATACAAATTCTCACAGGTTAACAAGAATAATATGTTCATAATACTTGTAACAGATATACTCACTTATATGATAACAAATGTGCACTTAAAAGGCCTCCAACAATCCTGATGTTTGTCTCAAACACAGATACATTTATATCTGCATCAAAGTTTTGTTTTTCTAGCACTATGTCCACAACCCTATTGAATTCTGTGTAGTTTCCCATTATTACCAGCATGTCCAGAGCATCTATGAGAGTAAGAGAGTAACTGCCCCATGTGTCCACACCATCACAACTCAATGGCCGCAGCTCATCATATGGATATGCATATTTCAGGTAGCTATCATAAGCATGATGAAACATATGTCTTACCTCCTCTCTGAAATAAAATCAGTAATGGTATATTAAATTATAATTTTTTATGGAATTGGTGACCCATATAAATTGTTTTGTCAGTATTGTTATCAACCCTTTTATTGTTACATTACTAGAAATAGACCTTCTCTCATAATTATTAGAAAAGTTAGAGCCATATTTATAGCAGATTTTACACATCTTAATAAGAGTACATTATGTAGGAAGAACTGTTTAACTTAGAACAGTCTTAAGAGTATTATAATTTTTAGTACATGACACTGATATTATAGTACATGGCGTATTATAATTTTATAATCATACCTAAGTTTGGTATTGTCAGAGTTTGAACTCATAGTAGAACTGTCTTACCTTAGTTTTAAAATATCCTCTTTCGTGTATTCCCTAATGGTGTAACATACTTTGCAGCCATTAAATAACAGTAGCAACACAGAAAATACGGGTATCTTCATTTTATATATCAATAATATTCCTCGATTTTAACATAAAGCTTAAAATAAAATTTCCCAAGGGCTCGTATTATACATTGAAGTCTCCGTTGAGAAATTTGAACACGACATTAATTAAATTAATGTTTTAACTACTTCGTTGTAAAATAATTAATGAAAGAAAAAATAATACTTATATTGATTTAGTTAAACATAATGAACATATCTTGTCACCATTTACACTATTTACAGGTTTTCTGTTCTGTCATTGTCATTTTACGTCAAAGATAAATTGTATAAATGTCATTCAAATTCTGACAAACTTGCGACGTCCAATTAGGTCTAAAGGCTCTTTTTATTTTGAAACCATATTTTATTATAAGCATTATAATAATAATCTTGTCTTTATTCTAATTCTTAAGTTTATGCAAAATGGAACCACACCACAAATTTCGATGTTTTACTTTTTTGAAGAATCATCGACCCAATTTAATTCCACTGTTGGAATAAGGTCTCCTCTCATATTGAGAGGGTTAAGGCCATAGTCTGCCACGCTGGCCAAGTGCGGGTTGGCAGACATCACACAGCTTAGAAAATATATATTTTTTTTATATATTCTAAGGTATGCAGGTTTCCTAACGATGTTTTCCTTCACCGTTAGCAGGTGATATTTAAATTTAAAACGCCCTTTTCTAAAGAGGTGTGCGCCATGGATTTGAACCCAGGACTTCCGGAGTGAGAGGCTGAATTCTTAACAACTAGGCTATTACTGCTTATGCTTGCTTTTGAAGAATACCTGTTTTAAAAGTGGTCTAAATTCTTTTTTATATGAGAACCACATGTTTTCCTCTGGGAAATTATGTATGCAAAAAGCAGAATAGAACCAACAGCATTAACAAGAGCTACTTATAAAGCAAAAGCGAACCACAGCAAAATGGGACTCAATAATTCAAACAAATAAGTGGTTCCTTTTAACACAAAGACGGTCAACTTACATAAATCTGCCGACGTGTCCTTCAATAAGATGGTAAATTAAATAGAGTTTTTTAAATTTATAGTAAAGAACAATATTAATATACCTTCGCGGAATAATGAGACAATTGTAATTAATATTGTGAGTCACAGTAAATCTCACTTATGAGGAATTTCAGAAATGCTACCAAAATTTTGTTAGTTAACATCTAAAACTCAAAGTTTCTAATCCAATCAATTCTATACAGCTGTTGGCCACGGTTTGCTTTTTAAATTAAAACAGGGTATTTTTCTACTAGCTTTTGTAATAGTAATTCAAGTTAAAAACCCACATGAATTTCGTAAATTTAAATGGAGCTCGTGCAAGGATTTTCAACTCAGATACCCGAAAATATTCATCCTTTATATTAGTAACTTAGGCTTACATTATAATTGGATATATAAATTCAATTTTATTGGGTTAAATCACAATAGCTGACATTGTACCTATTATTTCTGCATTTTTTTAAACGTTCAACTACAGACTATAGACTAGACTGGGTACGTATTATTGGTTAAATTTTGAAATGGCATAGAGAAAAGAGTGAAGTAAACTGCAACAGCTGAAAGCACTAAAATGTCTGTTGTCCGTTGACGCCTGTAGCGTTTTTTCGAGGGTGTATTCGAAATAAGTACCAAAAAGTTTAACAACTACTCTCAATTTTATAATAAAATGTATAACTGACTAGTTTAAAACCCTAATTTCCGTTTGGGGAGCAACCATTAATTGCCGAATCACCCTACGTCCTTCTACTCTGGCTTAGTGTTTACGGAAATCGCGCGGAAATGGCAGCATTTAGAATTCACGAAGATCAAGAAAATGCCTCCTTGGCTATTAGAAAAGATAATGGAGATGTATTTTCCGCTGCAACACAAAGACGGGCTTTAGGTGACCTCAGCCAATTCGCGTGCAATCAAAACGGAAAAAACCGGAACGTGAAACTTGTAAGTCCTTTTCTTATTATTATTTACATGAAACTGGCTTAAAATTTGATATACATTAATATTTTTAGCTGGGATTGACGAATGGACCGTGTAAAGTTCAAGATGAGAACAGGACAATGCGTCAAATCAAGAATGAGAAGAACATTGTGCCTCCCGTGGCGCAGTTTCGCGCGTTCAGCGTGTACGAGGACGACACTGAGGCTAAGAAACGGGAGTCTTTCAAAACTTATGCTTCTAAAGAAACTAGAAAGGATAACTATTTCGTAGCTGCTGCCGAAAATGTTAAAGCTCTCTGTGCTCAAGTAGAGAAGCAAGCAGATCTGTCCAAAGATAGACCTGAACTTAGGTAAGTGTAAAATTTTTTCTAACAGAGAATTCTGTTTGTAAAACTTAATTTACATAAATGTATCTACATCCAATATATACAATGACTTTATTATACAAAAAAGACTTCCTTCCGTTTGTATAATTTAAATTGTGTATGTAAATACAACAATTCTCATGTCATACATAGGCTGTCACAGCAAGAGAAACAAGATGCAGAAAAAAAAGTCATTGAATCTCCTATGTCCATTGTGGATTCAAGCATATTGTCCATGTCCATTTCTAAGAATGAGAGCCAGATTCTAGATGATAACCTAGATGATGAAGATGCCACCACTGCACAAACTGCCAAGGAGATGTTCTTTCATGTTGTTGAGTATCGTCAGGACATTTATGAATACATGAAAGAAATAGAGGTTTGTATCTTGAACTTGGTCAATGTGTTTGATGATTATAATGTAAATTTACTTATGTACATGTAATAATAATAATAGTATGAAGAATGTGATGAATTTTGTAGAAGCACTGTAGGACTGAAAGGAGATATTTGGCATTCTGTGCTCTCTGCCTACCCTGTAAGGGACTTGGTGTGAATATATGTATGTGTGTATATAACTTTGTATGTTTTCAGATTGTGCTAAGTGTAGATATTTTTAATTAAAGACAATTATTTCTGTTGGTAGGAAGTCCAATTTATGTTAAAACTTTATGGTATTGTTTATTGCCTTTATAATAATGTAGAGTGCTTTAGAGGTCCCGGTTTCCCTGGTTGTACTAGGTATTACTAGGATTTCTAATAATAAATATCCCATAGTAGCAGAAAGGTTGGATTTGTGTCTAGTGTATGTTAATAAGCCCACACACCATTACATGGGTCATAAAATATAACTGGTGAAAATGCCTAATTCTTCATGAAAATAGAGGGTTGATGTTATGTTATGCAATGTGTCTGTAGCTTATTGTGATACGATTTAGCTCCTATTAATATGGGATGAGGTGCACCTCTTTAAATCATTTAACTAAATATCACTTGGTATTTGGTCACTATCAACATTTGGTAAACTATGTGGAGTCTTCTCATCATCCATACAACAGTGCCTGAAAACTAAGGTTTTCAACCAGTGTGTTCTACCTGTCATGACACACGGAGCTGAAACATGGACACTCACAGTATGCCTAGTCCACTAGTTCAAGGTCACTCAGCGAGCTATGGAGCAAGCTATGCTAGGGCTCTCTCTGAAGGATAGGATCAGAAATGATACTATCCGACAGAGAACCAAAGTCACCGATATAGCTCAAAGGATTAGCTCGCTAAAGTGGCAGTGGGCCAGGCATATCTGCCGAAAAACAGATAATCGTTGGCGTAAGCGAGTTCTGGAGTGGGGACCGCGGCTCGGCAAACGGAGTGTATCATGCCCTCCGGCATGGTGGGTTGACGATCTGCGTAAGGCTGCAGGCAGATGCTGGATGCGTCAACCCGAGAATAGCGCGCGATGGCGCTCATTGGAGGAGGCCTATGTGCAGCAGTGGACTGAAACAGGCTGGTGGTGATGATGATGATGAAATATCACTTGCTATAACAATGAACGGAAGGATAGTGGGGAAAACTACACACCTTAGAGTTTGCAAAATGTAAAACAACCTCGCCCCAAACGCTCCCTAAATTATCACTTATATTTTAAACTTATATTTGGCCCTAGTGTGATTCAGCATGTGCTAGGAAGGCTGTTTTACTTAAAAAAAATTAATGAATAAACCTCTATTTTGTCATGGCACATTTAATTATTTTATTGAAAATTATAAAAAAAGTATTTAATATTTAGAATTGATCCTTATGTATAGGATCTAACAATATGCACAATATTTTGTTAACTTTATAAGTGTAAACCTGTAATTACCTTTTTTCGAAACAGGTAAAGAACAGAGCCAATCCTCGTTACATGCGCAAACAGCCAGACATAACTCACATGATGCGGTCCATTCTCATTGACTGGTTGGTGGAAGTGTGTGATGAATATAAGCAGCAGAGTGAGACATTGCACCTGGCTGTATCCTACGTAGATAGATTTCTGTCCTATATGAGTGTTGTTAGAACCAAACTCCAGCTAGTTGGTACTGCTGCTACTTATATTGCTGCGTAAGTTGATTATTTTCATGATGTATATATATGATAATATTTCTAAAGCCTTTATTTTGCACATTTTGTGACTATATTGTTTTGATAATATAATGTGCACAATAAGCATACACTTCAATATGACTTATTTGCAATGCCAATATTTCATATATAAAGCAGATTTTGCTTTTTGGTTATTATGTTTGGTTTGATCTTGTTTATATATTTGCTGCTACAACTGCTGTGTTATTAGTGTGTTCCGCAACAGTGGCAATTAAAAGTATTAGATTATAGAATCATTCATTGATATTTTCTGAACAGGAAATATGAAGAAGTGTATCCACCAGATGTGTCAGAGTTTGTGTACATCACAGATGACACATACAAAAAACGAGAAGTGTTACGCATGGAGCATCTCATCTTGAAAGTCCTCTCATTTGACCTGTCCACACCAACTTCACTTGCCTTCTTATCTCATTTTTGCATTACCAATGGACTGTCAAAGAAGACTTTCCATTTAGCTGCTGTAAGTTCTCTTAATTTTCATTTGTACCTACTTATACCATTAGCTTTATACCATTAGCTTATACCTATATACCATAGCTCGCCTCGTGCGAGCTTCGTACAATCGTACCATATACATACATGTTAAGCGAACGCTCGGCCGAGCTATAAGCACAAGTGACCCAAGCGGGCGCGCGCTCGCGACTAACCGCTCCATCCAAGCACGCACACTATCACACCGTGCATGTACACGTCTAAACACAGTCAAAGACCGGCCGCGCTCGTGAATTACAAGAACTATACATGGTAGGCGGAATGGGGGGTATTAGGTTTTATTTTCGTTACGGAATTTCTTGATTCGGTCGCCGCGCTCAAAGCCCGCGATAAAAGCTATGCAGTAGCTTAAAATTTGTAAAACTATGTAAAAGTAAATATCATTAAATTGTGTCACTGTCTATAATTCAAATTTATTTACCTACTTGTTTTTTATGACTAATTTTTGTTTGAAAAGGCAAGACTTATATTAATATTAATTTAACATTTTCTTATATATATTTTTTATTTTTATTTGTAATGGTTAATAATTACATTAACTAATGGCAATTCATCGTTTTACTTCATCAATTGTCAAGAAGTATTAATTAAAAACGGTAATAGGTTATTGGTGTAGAATTAGGATTCCCAGTATCTGTCTCGGGTTCAAATCCTGGTTTGTTAACAAAATTGTCGTTTTTAATATCACACGTTACTGTTACCTGCTGTAAGGCAGACTATGCCCTTAACCCTTTTCATTACAAAATTAATATTTTATAACAAAACATTATCATAGTTCCGTCATTTTGAATATACATAATATGTACATGTACGTTTGTATACGTTCCTTGTTTATCTCTTTTAAATTACTTAATCTGTTATTACAGGAGTTAAGCTAGGACAATGTTTTGCATTTATATATGCTCCTATTGCAGTACATAGCGGAGTTGAGCTTGTTGGAAGCAGACCCTTATCTCCAGTACAAGTCATCAATGATCGCCGCGAGTGCGCTTGCCATCGCCCGCCACTGCCTGCTGTGCGATCGCGCCGCCTGCAGCGAGGGCACGCCCGCTGACCGTCTGCACCCTCTTTGCGCCGCCGCGGGTAATTGATCACACTCATTATAAATATATCTGAGGATTTATTGGTTTCTATCAGAAAAATACATTTTTGCAAAGATCAAGTAATGAAAAAACTGTCTAATAGCTATATTAGCTGTGGAATATTTAAATATGATTGATGAAAACTTCACCTATGATAGTGTAAGGCTACTTCTGATCAGTGTTATACACGATTTTCTTTAAATGTGTCAATAAATGTTATTTGTATCTGATGGTGTTTTAATTTAATTAATAAGTACATTGCCCGTTTACGATGACTGACATTATATGAATATATATGTAATTTTATTTGTTGTTTGTCAGCATGGCCGGCGGCGCTGGCACAGTGTTCGGGCTACTCGTTGGCGGAGCTGGAGCAGTGCGCACGCGAGCTGTCGCGCTCCCACGCGCATGCGATGCTGCAGCCCTACCAAGCCATTCCCGATAAGTACAAGAGCAACAAGTCAGTTGATTACAGTCTTATAGAAACCGCTTTATTAAGTTAAATAGAAGAAAATTTCAATACACATGTATTTATTTCATGTTGATCAAGATTATATAGTACTAGCTTTTGCCCGCGGCTTCGCTCGCGTTGGTCTGCCACATAAAGTTCGTGCACACAGTTCGTGTATAGCATTTTTATACTCATGATAACTTCGAAATTAAATGTTCATAAATAAATAATAAAGCAGTGATAGCCTAGTGGTTAAGAATTCAGTCCCTCAATCCGGGGGTGCCGGGTTCAAACCCATGGCGCGCACCT
>DWMG01005670.1:0-10042 GCA_018244855.1 Elbella merops | reverse complement strand
ATTAAGTTTTTCATCTTACTTTACTTTTAACACCAAAATATTGTTTTTGTTCCATAAAGCTCTCAATGGTGAAGAAGCAATTGTTTATAATAACAATCAATAGAAAAATAGAAGAGCCAATTATAAAATGATTTTTTAAATGAAACGTCACCACTCCGATGAAATATTTATTTTATACCCCACGCGCAGAGGCCGGGTAGCGGGTACTAAAATTTGGTTCTTGAAAATTGGCATTTTTTCAACGGAAAAACACATGTTGTAACAGCTGTCGAATTCGTATTTTCGCACCAATTAAGTTCACATCGATTGGTCCACTTAGATATATTGTACATATACACATTCATATGTATGTCAATAGACAAATAACCACACGGTATCAGATGTTACTATGGCGGACGAGGACATGTGGTGACCACATTGGGTCGCTCGGTGTGAGATTAGCTCTTGAGTGTTACTGTTTAGGGTAGGTTTTGGTTTTGTTGTGGCGGCGGGGTGACGTCACCGTCAGCTGTAGGGCGGATGACATCACCTCGGCACGGCCGTTGACCCTCCCCAACCCTTGGGCGGCCCGCGCTCGATACCAGTCGCCCACCTTGCAGAACTATAATGAATAAGTTATTTTAACGCACCTACAACGTGCTCATATGAACCTGACCTGGGGAAACTTTCCTCTTGTTGCTGATCTTGTATTCCACGGTGCGGTTTTATCTCTATGTTACTTCGGAAAAATGTCGATTGCTAAATGAAAAAACGAAACTCAATTTTCACAACTTACAACTTTATTTAAAAAAATTACACGTAATCCTATAACTAAAAATACTTTACATGAACATCTATGGGGTCTATCTTACACCCTTTAATAAAGTTTAATTTAAATGCACACCACCTGCTGTGTGTAGAATGACATGGAATGCATGTCGACGCACGCGTGGTTGCTACTTCACAACCCCTGTAGCTACCCCGCCCTGTCTCAGTTTGGAATGACTCGTGGAAGTAGAGTCGTAATAACTTCAGAACGTGTTGGACCCATATGCATATTTATAAAATAACTATCTCGCTCGCATGTCGCATCAAACATTCTGGACCTGTTCAATTAAAAGTGGAGGGGGCATGCAAACATGATTATTTAAAAGTAATCAAAATATATCATTATGGTTAAATTTGGTTTAATGATTTTTAAGTTTGTATCTTGTTCCAAATTAAATTCGTATACTCTTTTATCAATCCACACATCCGTGATTGCTATTTTTACAAAATATGAAATCTTTATTATAAATTATACAGTAGTGTCTCGTGGATTAGGATTTTTGGTCTCTTTCTGACTAACGTCCATCTAATTATTCTTATTATTCTATCATACTCGTAGCTCTAGACATATCCAATCATCATCTGATACATTTCATTCTCACGGACCAGTTAGAAAATCTCACTGTACATTTGCACCACTTACTTTTACGCTGGACGGCCATTTATTATCATTGTTATCGCTTTCACTGGCCGCACCGTATTACAATTACATAGTACAATTTACGAACGAACATTCTCTATGGATATCGTTTAAACAGATTGCGGGCATCGCTAGAATGTTAATAGCGTTACGATTATCGCGTTCTATCTGAATTTCTCCAATAGTGGCGAACGGCAGGCGCGCGGGTGCGCGGGCACCGCTCACGTGAGCGCCGCGCGGTGGTGGCTTTCCACCGTCACGCGAAAATTGGAACGCTCCACATCCCCCCACATACATTACCATACACATACATACATCTCAATTGGTATACGTTACCAATTATTGTTTCACTGTTCATCAGTTTTGTGTAGAACTTTCGGCAAAATTAATTTGTCGCAAGGTTACCCAATAATATTTTCACTTTTCGTTAATTTCAGTTAGGTATTTTGTCTAAATTACTTTGTGGAATCATGTTTTTCTTCTATTCATTTTAAAACAATGCTCACGGTTTATATTGAATGTTTCCAACTTGTAACCATTGTTTCACTGCAGTGTTCGTTTCGAAATTGTGTGAATAATATTCTTTTATATAATATTCATGCCCCTCGAAAACATGAAGTGGAAACGAAAAAAAGTCTTTGAGTGCGGAAAAGTTGAATAGGTCTTTAAGTTGGGACGAAATAAAATATAACCTTCACTCTGTTGTCCACTCATCGTGAGTCTTCATGCAATACCCTCTTTATTTTTTGACAGAAGATTTATTGTACATCCATATAATTATACAGATAACTAAACCATTTCATGATTTCGTTTGATATTTTGTCATTTTAATTAGCTTTGATAGTGTTCTACTTATGTTAATTGAGGCACATCGTTATTAAGACTTTAAAAGTATCTCGGGCCCTGTCAATGAGGCGGAGCTTGATTAATTGATGAATCGATTATTATTTGATTTTATGTTCAACGTATGGATAATGAATTGCTAATTATGTAGTATGTCAATATTTTGTATAGAAAAAACGGACAAGTCTCAAAGCGGTCATGTTATTTTCTTTTGATCTTTTAAACTGACTTATAAATTTTATCGGCAGAATTAAAAAATATATGTAGTACATTGATGATGTTCCTAATTAAAAAAAATTGCCATTTTGTAAATGGTACATAATCATCTTCTGCTATCAGTAAACAGGCTCCCAGGGCTGATCTTAATTGATATGTGGGAAATTATATTAACCACGTAATATAAACATATTTCTGACAATATGTTCCTGTCGTTATCGCAGGCGGTGGGATAATGTACTTTTTAAAAATATTTAACTCTAATAGTATACATGCTTAAATATATTAATAGGACATTAAGTCCAAAATAAAAAAAAATATGCGCCATTTATCAATTTTTGAAATTGCATACTTAATTAACACATTCGTAATTTTCTATTTTCTTTCACTCAGATTTTGGATAATGCATTAAACACTGGATCAATTTATTAAACGAATTCGTGCTGAAAGTTTCGTGCACGCAATTCCGACCATAACTTCAATGTTAAGTATCGCGTTTTTATACTACGAAACGAAAATATTTCAAACAGCGTGGTGACGGCTACTACTTTTCAAGTAGTTTTCTTAAGTAATAAGACAACAATAATGCCAAGTGTTAATCATGACTCGACATTTTTATGAACCGTTACGAGCTATAGAAAACATGGTGAAGTAGACCGCTGGCGGCTCGAGTGTGCTTTCCTCCAGCCGTGATCTGAATCATGAAATAATGACTTTATGTGGAAAGTAAACACCACAATCATTGTTTAACTATATTTTTCTAGGTGAGCATTTTGTACATTTGTCTTTATACTTTTTTTTGTCTATTTGTCTGTCTGTATAGGTAAATTTTACCGGCTTTTGTTTCTAGATATTAATACTTATTTATTTTTTTCTTTTAATGACATATTTCTGTTTATGATTTAATGGGATCAATTTAATTTAATCTCTATTGTTGACTTCATCGTAACTGGTGAAACGTGGGGGTGTACTACACTCCTCTGCCTACCCCTTCGGGTATTACAGGCGTGATGTTACTTTTTTCACATCAGCACATGATTTCACATCAGCTTTGCTTTCTTTGCGAAAACATATTAAAACATACAAACTTTTTAACTTTTTACAAGTTGTGGCATTACACATATCATTGCGCTGAAGATATCTAAGCATTAGTGTTCAAAATCTCTGCTGCAGTCGTTAGCAAATAATGAATCGGATTTTTTTCCGTTGGTCATATTCACAAAACAGGAAAGCAACTCTCTAAAGTCGGTGGAGTTTTAACATTAATTGGTTTTCTACTTTGCTGACGGAGCCGTCGTTGACTCGGGGGAGCCTAAGCTCTCCTCATTAGCGCTATGGAGTGGACTACAGAAATTTTAATTGCCGCCCCATTTGCACGGCAGACTCTATCCCGCAGCCGTTTTAAAGCTAAGCGAGCTCCGTGCTTGTTTCAACGTACACGCTTATGGTACTTGTCGTGTTAAAAAGATTTTTCATGTGAACGTAAAAAGACATTTTTGTAAGACTTTAGTTTCATAACTATGTATATTTAATATTTTTGAAAACTTATTCAATATTTCATATATGGTATATGGGAAGTATTAGAAAAAGTTTTTATGAAAATTACGTTTATTGATATAAATATAGCTCGTGTTACCTCATTAGTATCAGTTATTGTGAAAGTACATTTTTAATGAATATACTGTTTAGTTGTGCAATCAATGAGTCGAGTGTCGCGTTTTGAATTATTTATGATATTTTTTGCCTGTCTACACTTCGTCTGATACTTTTTGTGTGTTACTAAATGTCTGTTAATATATGAAACATATATGTCGGCAATATTATTGGCCTAATGATTAACACAAAACATAAATCCGTGCTCGTTTGGTAATTTTTTGCTTTGAAATTATTCTCCTCCTTATAATCGTCTGCTTCGTATTCAAACTCTTGTTCGCATCCCCGCGCACTGCGTTCATTGTGCGCCAAATAAACGATGTCTTACGTTCTCCACTTATATCGATGATTCTTTATATTCAACGCTGCGGAGCCGAATCAGTTTTCTTTTCTCCTTTTTGCATCCCCCGCGTTTCAATAATTTCACTGTTTATTGTCTGTCCTTGTTCATTAAGTCTATATATTTTTTTTGTTATCCTTAAAACGAGACTTCTTGTTATAACGTTTGTTTATTCAATTTAGTTCAATCAAAATAGGATACGTTACTGTGGTGCCATCATTTGAATTTGATGTGTAATTCGAAATTACAATATATACTATATCATTACCAACGAATATAGGTACATCATACTACATACAAAACTGTTTTAACTGCTTACGTTCTGAAAATTTTCATACACGCACAGCAACCTTTTTAATGAAATTGAAGGGACTAATAGGCGAGAGCACGAGTTTCATCATTTAAAAGCTTTTTCACCGTGAAAATATTTATAGAGTCAGCAAAGAAAACCTTGTTTTAATCAATTTTGATGTGTTGAAAGTGTTCCTATTTTGGTTTACAATGGTTCTATGATGACAAATACCTTTTATAGTACGTAAGGCGTCAGATGTTCTTAATCTTCAAACGTGAAAGCTCGATAAACTAGAAAAGCTCGAACAGGTGTAAATTGTTTTAAACTTAAAAGCTTGTACCGAAAAAGATCAGCGGTGTCTGGCTACCGGTAAAAATAGTTGCACGTGCCCTTACGCTGATCTGACGATAACGGCTGTTCACGCCTCTCCATTTGTCCATTTAGCCTTCGTACCGACAACTCTTCGAATCACTCATGTAGATAAAACGCACAAATCGGTCACATTGGAAGGATATAAATGAAGTTACATGGTTTAATGCCTAATTAGGCAGACTAGTAATTACTAGTATTAAAAGTATTATATGATAATAAAAATAAACAATTCCTGTATGTGATTTTTATTACCTGTTATGTGGTTTTTATTTATCGACGGTATAAACTCAGCTTGGTTTCAATTTATAATTTGCGTCACCATTCTGCATGGAAACATTATGAATATTAATATTCATGTCTCTGTGGAAATAATATTATCGGAGGTGTCGTTGCATGTTGGGCGTGTTCACTCATAATAATTAATATATATATATATATTTCGTGCACGAGAGCGACTTGATTTACGGTGGCCCTCCAACGTCCGACGGGGAACTTAAATTAGCGCTCCTTCATATGTCACACGATATTTCGTTTTGTTCCTCACGCTACGCCGCCCTCAGCTATATTTTGTTTAAAATCTCCATTCTTGCTCCGTGACAGACTATTTATAAATGCGCCTTATTAAGGGGACATTTTCACTTACGGTGTTATTATATCGTTTCTGTAATTCTTTTTGGTGGCAGCGGTTTGTTCGTTTACATCCATTGTTGCTTTTTAAATATTTTTTGAATTACGATTTGTTATGTCACATGTTGTTCGATTTAATGGTTGTGTTCTATTTAGATTTCATTCATGTGATACGTAGTTGGGAATAGAATTTGACAAGATTAATGATGACCGTATTGATCGCCGGTGGGCAGTCAGTGGGGCGTACTTCTAAAGCGTCGCGGGTGATGGATGCTACTATTCCCCTGATGAAACCCAGAGTCCATCCATGTATTCGATGCAGTGCGAACATCGCTTCGAACCGATTTGTCTTTAGGACGCGATCGACGCTGTCATTGACTAATTGAATTCGATCGTCAAACAGATTGACGCTTCGCAGGCGTGGGATATAATGGGTGGGGTGATTATAAATATTTGATACGAGTATCGCCTTAGAAAAAATCTAGTTTGCATCCATTCACCGCAATAACATGGTTTTTATTATCCTGTTATCATCACTTTAGGTCCATTATGGGGTAGCCACCAACTGCTAAATATCTTTATCTTTCCAAACATTACGTATTTCTTCGACATCGAATTCCAAATTTCACATTACATTAGTAGTCATTTTATCTATCCGCCTACCAATAACAAGTTATACAGCTTATTTGACATTGTACTAAGGCAAGCACATTATGATGACATCACCCGTTAACTTCCACCCTTGTTGCTATGCGGCAAAAGTATTCGCCCTTACTAAATATGTGTCACCGACTGCTCATTTTCGTACCTATTTATTTGGTATCGAATATTTTAGTTTTTTGTATTTTACTCTAGGGTTTCACTGTATTTCTTTGCTAATACGCTATATACTTATGTTGAGTTGTATTTTATAATTATGTTCTAAATGTCTGTATTTGAATCATATTTCCCAATTAGTAATGAATGTGCCATAACATTATATTGGTTATTGTTTATTTTACTGCACGATTGGAATAAAATACTGTCGTTTATCGAATCGCAAATTAGTTGTTACATAATTTCATATTCCCGACACAGTGGAGGCTTGTTTATAGACATTCGTTATTGGCGTGTCATGTACGGGTGGTGATGTAAGCGGCGATTTCCTGCGAGCCCCGCGAGGCTGGCCGAGCTGGACGCGTGCGGCGAGCTCTCGCCTGCTAATTATCCTCGGTGACGTCACCCGCGGTTCCACTCCGCATTTATTGTAGGCCCTCGCGCGGAAAAGACAACGACCGACGCTTTCTCTACGATCAATTAACATTTCGAACCTGCCAGGTGTCCCAGCAGCTCATTGGAGGATAACAGACCGTTTATACTAATTGCGTAACAAATAAGCACCGCGCTCGGCAACACATTTTCACGAATAGAACAAAGATCACTTTCAAGATATGGAGTGATCTCGGCGCATGCGATGGCGATTGATAAAGCGGGCGGAGTTCAGGCTCGTCGCTGAGCGTGACTCATCTTAATGGCGGCAATTATGACGGGGAATTGAGCGGCTAGACCGGTCGGTGCTGGCGGCGGCGTGACGTGCCGCGTGCCCGTCGAGCGTTGTCTTCGCGATTTGGGTGCATTCGTAACTGTGCAACAGGGTCATTAGTCACCGCAGGTATGCTCCGCTGCGTTTGCCCAATAGTAAATTGGTGTTTAAAGTAAACAAAAACGTTAAACACTAGTGAACAGCCGCGAGAACGTTCCGGACGGAAGCGCACGGCGCGCGCTCCCTCCTCGCCTCGCCGCTCGTAGGCAAACAAAATGACTATTTATTTTGTATCCACCTGAAGGTCGTCGATACTTTGCAATAGTTGCATTCGGGGATTTAGACAACGAAAGGAGGAAATCGAGCAGTGACTTTTAACACTGAAAAAGTCGATGCTTAGCGAAATAACCAATATAAAAACGTACCTAATTAGTTGGTACAATTGGATTCTCGCTAATTAAACTTTTTCGGTAGTTCAAAATTTGTATTCTATTTCGAACTATACTTCTTAATCTTTATCAGACACAACTAACTTCGATGTTAATTGTTCACTAGTTAAATCTTAATACAGCTCACAATATTGTAACAATTTATATAACCTTAATTTAGAATCTGCATAAGAGATAGAAAAAATATATTACGAGTAAGACAAAAACAGGAACGAACAAAAATGTTCCATAACGCTTAAAGTAAATTCTTCTTAAAATGAGTATTTTAAAACAGACAGGATGACGTGGAGTATACAGATCTTATTAAATGTCTAAAGAATCTGAAAGAATTGTTTAAATTTAACATTCGCGTAACAAGACCGCCACAGAAAACAACGAAAATATACGTATATCTTCATTTTAACTTGCTGTTAATATTGTAGTTACAAATTAAATCGCATAGCTCTTGTTACAAAACCGTTGGTAGTGCGTGATTCATATTGTTTGTTACTAGATTTTCTAATGTTCTTTCGATTTAAAATTCATCTAATTACTAGAGAACAGGACGAAAATATATGATTGTTCATTATAAAGCAGAGCTGTAAATAATTTCAAATTAAATTTCGAAGCACTTGTTACGAGACTGTTGTCAGTTGTTTGTTAACATTATCTAAATTAAAAATCATCTTAGAGAACATGACAAAAAAGTTGTAATTTGCAGCAGCTTCAAATAAAAACTCAAAACACTTGTTTCAATATTGTTGTTAGTCTATGATTCCATATTATGTGCTCGTGTTTAGAGAGAACTTTGGTCGTGACTGTTGTTAGTTGAATGTCTACTGTTGAATGTCACGCGTCTCCGTGAAAGGACTGGTACGTGACCTAAATGCCATCACGATCTTATTTCGGATCGTCCTAATAGCTGGATGCTGTCTTATTACTGTTAAAGGGACCCTCAGTTATCCGCTGGGATTTTCCCATCGTGATGTGTTCGTATGTTTTCATTATGAATGACGCCTTCTGTGCTTCTCGACTTATTATGTCTAATTTAGCAAGGATGAAAGGTCGAGCTCAATTACGTGTAAATGCAGAGGCCTATGGCCTACAGTGATGATGAACAAGGATTAGAGAACGAATCAACGAAAGATATTTAACCCTTCTCTTTCTGAAAGGAGACCCGTGACCAACAGCCAATCGTTGATTGGCTAACTCTATGCAGCTTACGTTATGGATACCATGTCTATTATGTACATAGTGTATTACACTATTCTGACTACTTCCTCGGGGAAATACAGACATGGTGTTATATTTACTATGCTCACTTGCTATTTCACTACCGTTCAATTATGTATTTCGTTCTGTGGAATCTCGCTCCTCATGCGCTTACGGCGCGGTGCAAGCGACGTTTCTTATGATGCGTGGCGATGAGTCATTAGCTGACGTCATTGTGTGCTGCACGGCTTCTTTCGACATATTTTCTACTTTCTAATCAGCAGTGGACGCCACGCGGACAATTTTTCACCATTATACTCACTATCTCATTTAGATTATAAACACGGACCATTGATATTGCTTTTTGTTTTGCTCTGCCTAACCCGTAAAGGATTTAGCGTGATAATCAATTTAATAACAATAATTTGAGCACCATATGACGCAGATTTTAATATTTAAATATCTCTTTCTGTAACGGCGAAGGAAGGCCGTAAGTTTTCTATAATATTCTCCAAGGAGTGTAATGTCTGCCATGCCGCACTTTCCAAGCTTGGCAGACGTTAGCCTTCAGCATTCCTATTCTGAGAGGAAATGCGTTTCCAATAGTGGAACGATAGAAGGATTGATGTTGATAAAACGATATTTTAACCGCAGATGTCAAATATTGATAGACGATGTTGAACAAATGAACGGTTTCAGTGCGTTTAGTTACAACCGCACACACCGCGCGTTGCCCAACAATGAAACAGAATTCCCCGCCAGTAGCAAGGGAGTGCTGCGGTTTTGGAATTCAGTATATTGTACACGCTTTAGGAATGTTTCTCTGTTGCGTTCTAAAAATGGCTCGAAGAAAAACACGTTGTAGGAAGATGCACGCTTGTTTCTATTATTAGCGAGGGATTACACGTACACCACAAGCTTACCAATAAGACCGTTCGTCCATAAAAACATCTTATGAACGTGTCACGTGTGCCGTAGCACGTTTGTTAGATAATAATAATACCAAGCCTTACTTCATCATCATTATCAGCCTATTCCCGTCCACTGCTGGACATAGGCCTTTCCAATGGCACGCCACTGAGCTCGATCT
>DWMG01005669.1:0-10043 GCA_018244855.1 Elbella merops | reverse complement strand
TCTGGATGTCCACTGCTGGACATAGGGCTCCCCTAATCGGCGCCACTCCATCCAATTCGGGGCCTTCCGAATCTAGCAGCTTTCCGCTGTCTTCTTAAAATCGATTGCTTCCTTTAATTCAGCTTGATTTTGTCTATGTATAAACATATACCTAGATCTTTCATGGCCGCTTAGCAGTCCTAGGCGTGACATTTCGATCTTCGGGTTCAATACTAAACATTAGTTAAATTAGACACGGGATATATTTGCATGACTTAAATGCGCGCGGCTGATATAATGAGCGGCAGAGCTCACGACACTTTGAAGGAATAGAGTTACCGCTGATAAATCTGTGCGATTTAGCTGCGGTTCGCCGCGCGCTCGTGCGATACTGCGATATTCTTTATTGCCTGTTATATATTAGATGCCTATGTAACAAAATTTACTTTCAATACTTATATAATTAAGACAATATATTTGCATAAGTGGGACAACTGTTCTGGAGTCCTTGCAGCGGTGCCAAATTGATTGGCGATATGTCCAAGTGTTGAGAAATCTTTATAAAAACGCAACTATGACCGTCAGAGTACAGAATCACTGATCTGAACCTATCCCCCTGCATCGAGGAGTGAGACAAGGGGACGTTATTTCCCCCAAATTATTCACAAATGCTTTGGAGGATGTGTTCAAGACCGCTGCACTGGAAACGACTATCTCTCACGCTCGAGGTTTGCGGACGACATCGTCATCGTGTCTGAAACCGTGCAGGACTTGCAACATACCTATGCTGAACAGCCTGTCTAATTCTTCTGCTCGCGTCGGTCTCCGGATGAATTTGGACAAAACTAAGGTAATGTTCAATGACCATGTCCTTCCGATTTGCGAACAGATAGCTATTTTATTTAATATCGCTTAGATATCTATTTAAAATATATTCTTTATCATCATCATCATCATCATTTCCATTGATCCACTGTTGGTAAATGGTGTAGGTACATACTCTCTGAATGACAAAAGTCAAGGCCGCAGGTGTGCCATGCTGACCTATTATGGGTTATAAAAATACTCTAAGTATTTCCATTTAAATAAATATATTAGGTACTTATTAATTTACAAATATAGGTGCATATAAATTATTTTGAATTAGCTTCTTAAAAGCTACCTATATCCGAATGAGTAACATCTCAATATTACCATGAAAATTATTGAGTACCTAAGTGCATGTTATACCTATTACAAAGATATTTAATGTAGGTATGTAGGCTACTGTCTTTCGAATAGTATTGAACGAACACATTATTTTGATTATGAATACCTAAAACACTCTTTTTTACGTCAATTTCTGAAAACAATTTTTATATTTTTTTGTTTAGGCACCTACTTTACCTAAGTATATTTAAGGACGGTATTGTTACGTAAAACGCAATGATTTTGACGTTTTATAGATAGGTATATTATATGAAGGATGAAAAATATAGTTTTCCTAGTTCCAGAATGTCACTAAGAAAGTTTTCAGAATAAAAAGTACGCACCAAATAATTTAGTTCCAGTAACCTATTTGCCAACATTTTCTACCTATTAATACAACGTATGACCATAAAACTAACAGAATATTACAATCGCCTACATTTTAATTGTACGACGGAACCGAGATTCCGTCGAACGGCGGTTAAACGTCGTGAATCGCCCGATAATAATGAAAGTGATGGCAGTGACGCCATCAGTGTATGAAGCGCCCGTTTCGGCTACATAAACAGCCCGTATACCAAATAACCATAGTAAAATAAAACACCCGTACACCTCTAACGAGAAAGCAATAGAGTTTAAAATCTAATGCAGCGTGTATCTCCTAAATAGGTCACCCGTGTAGTCCCCTCTACGCGGCGGAGGGGCGCGCGCGGGCGGCTCACATGCAAGAAAACAAAATGGCCGACTTTTTCTCACAGCTGATTCGATCATTCTTCACCAACATGCCGACGGGATAGGAGTGATGTGAAGATGTGGTGCTGATGTTCTATATATTGTGAAATGATTGCCATTTTGGAAAAGTCTACTAGACTTCCATTTTAATATTATAATTTTTTTGTTCACAAATTGGAATGCTTAGTACAAAAATTTCATTACATAAATATTAGTGTATACTTAAATATTCTTTTAAAACTTGAGCCTTAATTTTTTGCTCTAGGTAAATGTAAGTAGGTTTTGTTTCAAAATATTCATATTTGATGAGTATATAATTACAATTAAACATAACGTTTAACTTATAAAGTTCATATTTTCTTTAACAGTTTTGTTTAAAGTGTTGCCTTAAAAGGAGTAGGTACCTGCGTACCTGAAGTAAAGAGATGTAGAGTTTTGACATAGGTACCTATTAAAAAGACCAAAATTGCCAATTTGAAAGTTTCTTGTGTTTTATTAAATTTGCATATTAATGCAATAGTATACCCGTAGCATTAGGATGCAAATTTGATAAAACAAAACTGCACACCTACGTTATTTATGATTAGAAATATTTAATAATTAGTTCCTACGACCGGTATAAGTACTAATATGAAATATTGGATTGCTGTAGCATCATTCATAATCCACTAACATTTTAGTCTTAAGGAAATCCATATACCTAATATATGCATCATTCTTCTTTTTCTCTTAGTGCCTCTCCTACCACAGAACGTCGGCAGTTAGCTCCACATATTTCCTTCAGTCCTTCGCTAAGCTGAAAAGTTCAGCGGCATTTGAGACCTTTACCCACTCTCGGATGTTACTTATGGGAGTCATTTCAATTATTAATTAAAAAAGATTCAATGAAATGTCATTATGTATTATAATAAGCAAGTAATATGACGGTCCTCAGACCTGCAAGATCCAGGAAACTAACATTATTACCTACACCGTGAATATCAGAGAGAATATTATTATAGTTTCAGATTTTTTTTTTTAATATTCGGCGAGCGCTATGTAAGCCGCACTTAACGCCCGGTGACGCTGCTCAGATATTTTCAGCCGACGACGCTGCGTCGACCGGCGCCGACTGCTTTCCTTCCCTTTTTGTGCGTTTGCTATTTGTACAGATAAACTGGTAGTCCTTTTGTTATATCTAACTGCTATAGAAAACTATAATATCATCAGTAATGTCACTGTAAGCAGCAACAGCTAAAATATGTAGAGTTCGGTAAAATCGGTTAGTTGTGTAATATGGTAAAATGTGTCTACCACATTTTACCATATTACAATAGGTACAATTATTAACAAGTTTACAATTTACAATTAACAAGGTTACAGTAATTAACAAGTTTTAAACTTATTGAGCATATTGCTTGAAAATGATGAAAGAAGTACAAATTAAATAACTTGAAATATTATTTCAGCAATTTAGTAAGTACCTAAGTATTTAAAAACACTTCTTAGGGTGCCGGAATTTTAAATTAACTTGACGACATTACTTAAAGCATTTTATTATCCTTTCATTAATTCCCACTTTATAAAGGCCTAATAATTTAAAAGTTTCAAGGTCGGAACACGATAACCGTTTGTCACGATACCCACTTCAACTACCTATAGTAATTTTAAAATAGTTTCGGGATATGGTAAATTTGGTTTGTCCGTTTTACAATATTATCTCATATTAATATGTATGTCGTTATTATATGTAATTACTTAAATATTTAGCTATTTAGCACGTCTTTGATCGATTATTACTTGTAAGCAGACAAGAGTAATAATTACAAATAAAGCTTAAATAATAAACAAGCTTGGCTAGAAGATAAATTTGTGTTACATGAAAGTATACCTACTCTCTATCTACCCCATAAAGAAAATGAATAAAATAGGAGGATACTTCTTAAATTCTCTCACAACGATAAAATGGATGCCTTTAACTAGGTTTCATTCTAGTGGACTTCAGAAAAAATAGAACAAGGAAGCTCACTAGATACATACAATGTTAATTTTCATTGAATACGAATGCGCGCCCGGCGGCATACTAAACCACTGAACAATGGCGGTGGTCTCACAAAATTATCGCACACGCTACTTACTATTGTATCTGAGAGTCTCGTATCTACTTTATTTCAGCTCCATTACCGCGGCCGATAGCTTTCCTAGTGTATGTAAAACACATTCAAATAAGAGTGGGACGTCGGTGCACTCGACTGTAAATCGCCCGAGACTGCTGGCTGTTCTGTTGTAAGGAAGGAAAATTGGTCGACGATTTCTTGGGAACACGTACAATCCTTTTATTGTGCGAGTAAAATGTAAATCACTAGATCCAGATAGACATTTAAACGGAAACTTCGCTTTGGAGTGTAGTGTACTTTCCAGAATAAATAGAGCGTACCTACATAAACAAATAGTAGGTACACATATTTATCTGTACAAAACTAAAGTACTTGAGTACAAAGTTCACTAAATTGAATATGTTGGTAAAATTTAGAGTTCTATCGAACTATGCTGCGGTAGAGCAGTTAATCGTTTTAAGTAGTTAACGAGTACAACGATGTGTTATATCGATTATATAACTGGCATACCATCATGTTATCAAAGAACTCAATAAAATAGTCACGCGATTACTGACCTCGAAGCGCTGGTGTGAAAACAAACAATACTGCGCGGGAGTTGAATGCTAACAGGCGGCGGCGCCGTGCACGTGCCGCGTCTGATATCCGTCGAGAAATTTATTTTTATTTACACTTTATGTCCGGGGTGGGCAGCGGATCCTCGCCGACGACGGAGAAACGGCCCTCAACAGCGCCGCTGAACGATATGTAGAGGCTTGCTTTTATTTTTTTGCTCTTAACTAAATCTTACAGCGCACCAATACCCCACAACAATTCGTATTATTAGACAAGGGCACAACGCCCACCGAAACTAAAAGTTGCACTGTGAGAATTATTCAGTAGTATAGTATAGCACATACATCACTCTTTCGAAGAGGATGTTCTTAAACGCACACAATCGTAGGAAACGTTGAAGCTATAACCAAGCCATTTCTTCAATATCTTTGTTGTTTTTTACTACCAACTGTTCCAAGGGATAGTGAACAATTGACAGGATAAAGGATTTATTGTATTCCGTTAAAGGATTGGATTTTTTACAGTTGATCTATTGTTTGTCAGTTTGCACAAATTGCACGAACCGGTAAAGAGTGTAATAAAAATTCCTTGTTGGTTAACTGTGAAGACCTGTTCGTTTATACCAATTTTTTTTTGTCTCATTGTGTTTAAAAACTACACATTTTTTGCACTATTTTAAAATTTGAAAGGTAGAGCCTTAGAGTAGGCATATCTTAAGGCCATATTAACGCTTAAATATTCAATATACCGCCGCTAATGCCTTAAATTATTAGATTTATGAATATTTGAATTAATTGAATCAAAAACAATTTTACTTCCTAATATAGGGCATAATTTATTGTCAGCTTTAGAGTTGATATTTCTAGACTAATATGGCGCTAGATGAATGGAACTTAACACTTCATTAATTTCAAAATAACCTTCAAAATGTAACGTAACAAATTCCCGATTACTCACCTGACATAACAAAATATTCTAATTCCTTATCAATAAACTTTAACTGTGTTATCAGTGATCTAGCGTATCTCGATCTAAATAAATAGTACTTAGGTACACAATATTGTCAATACTCCGAACTCATGTATATAGCTTATATTACACCATATAGGTACATAATTATGTTGCTATGTACTCGTGTATAGGCTGTTGTCGGTATATAAGAGACGTTATCTGAAACGTTAGCATTAAAGATGAAATAAAGCCTCTGCTTAGCTGAATCCAAATGTGTTTGTTTAGGAACATGTAGAATAAGCGGTTGGTGGGTGTTTACTGTATGCCTACCCCCAGTTTAACGGATGTAATGACATATTCGGGGTTGAATGTAATTTCACTAACCTATATGTAGGTATATAATGTAACATGACGCCTGTAATCGCCGAAGGGACAGACAAAGGAATGTATACATTTCGGCGTTTCGCTTGTTACCTTTACGTTTTACCGCGGAATAAGTGATAAGTCTATTGCCATACACCGTGTACAGATCCAGGCTCCTAGAATTTTCTTCAAGAAAATCTAACTTAAAAAACAAGCAATAGTACCTAGCATCTCCATCAATACTTAGACTCCCAACCACACATATATTTTTGGGAATTGGCAATATAACGTGTTTGCTTAATGTTATTATTATTTTTTTGGATTAAAACACGACAACATTTTTGTATGTAGATACATAGGTATAGAGCAAAGATCAGTGACATTAAAGTACAATATTTTAGATATACCTAAATATAGATAAAGAGCAACCAATTTTATCATATAAATAAGCATCTACTTTAAATTTGTGTAATAACTCAGGCATTTGCGTGTATTACAACGACAAAATTAGTTAAATCCAAAAATCGTAAATTCATGACATATGTCTATGTTCGTAGCTAAAATACCTATTACAAAACGCAGTAAACTGCGCAGTAACATAACATGAGATGAAAACAAAGTAACAATATCGTTAACATGCCGGCTGACGACAGCGCGCCGCAGTTGCCGGCCGCAGCGGTGTAAACAAACTCTATTAGTGCACATACAATTAATCAAGAGGTCGATAGGACAATTGGTGTTGTAAAGGAACAAATCTTGTATTTGTTGCATAAATCATAAGCGACGTTATCATACGTTAGGGCTGTCATTCAGATTGGACCAAATTTCAATTCACTTTTAGGTTTTTTAGACGTGGTGTTGCTGTCTGGGCTTTGTTATATAGGTACTGTTTGTTTAATAACATTTATAAGTAACAAAGAATCAGTGTGTTAAAAAATATATACTCGCTTATAACTGTTACTTTAATCCAAAATATTGGTTTATATCTAGCCAAACCTTACTCTGAGGACATTGAACTCCTTGTCCCAATGTAAAGATAGAACAGGCGACACCCCTATTTCAGCCGACGGTATCTCCGTAGAGACTGGAGCCGCAAAGCAATTGACTTATGAGTCCGCTGATACACGCATTCATAATAAATTCTTTTTAACCTCTGTCCTTAACCGTTTATCTGGTCGGCGAGTTTACTTGCACTCTTGAAACTGTAGGCACCGACGGTGTGAGTTGCGTCTGTGTGACTCTACATTAAATAAAATCCCGTAGGTACTGGTTAAACTCACGTATGTTTCTAGAAAACATACGTAAAATAGCAGAAATCAATAGAGTGAAACTTTATAACAAGAAAAGCTCGCACGGAATATCTGTAATGACTGTAAGAAAAACCCAACTAAAAATATAACATGACGTCACATACATATGTGTTTGCTTGTGTCTCGACAAAAACGACATGTACCTACTCGTATGATCTACTTAAAAACAAATGAAATGTAATGCCATACATTGAGGTTATTAACATAATATCTACTAAATATTAGTAGACTCAGAAGGGAGATCTTCTGATAGAAGGAAAAAAAATTCTAATGGTGTAGGTCTAGGTACGGATGTTAAACACTGCAGCTTGTATAAAACAGCTGGAAGAAGCTAGAAGGGAGATATGTGGATCTCATAATAAACTGTTTCACTATTCTCCCTCAGTGTGTACATAATTTCATTACACAGAAGAACAGAAAATATGATGTTTGGGTAATTTTTAAGAATCATATATGGCTTTGGAATGTATATTTATCCATGTGTAACTCTATCATGTTTGTAATTCATATATTTTAAAATGAATAGTTGAGCAACATCTTATTAGGGAGATATCTCATAGCTAGCTGGCTAGGACGGATGAATGCAAAAAAGCATGTCAAATTTATAAAGAAAGACAATTTCGCACTTCTGCTCTGCCCAACCCGTAAAAGGACCTGGCGTCATGATTTAAGAATAAGAATGACCACAACATTATAGGCAAGTAAAGTTTCTCTTCCTTGAATGATTGAATGACATTTATCGCTCACATAAATAAAATTATACCTCTAGACTAAAAGCGAACTTGAAAAACTACAATGACAAGCTCAGTATTAGGTATTTATCTATAGAACACACATGATTTCTATAAACGTTGACATTTTAAATATTAAATTGAAACACGTTTAAGAAAATTCTACATAAGTACCTATGTACCTATAATAATTTAAATAGAAGAAGAAGGATTAAGGTCATAGTTGGCCACGCTGGCCAAATACGGGGAGCCTGTGTAGAGTGCAACAATGTAACTATGTCAAATAGTTTATTTTATGTTTATAAACCATAGCTCGCACATAGTTATAAGCAGAATTAATAACTTTATGATCGAGAATTTTGACATCTCTGAAACCGGCCTCCCCATTCAGACTGATATACATAATGAAGCAGATCAACTCTGCAAGGATACAGATATTTAGCACACGGTACCTACCTTAACGTATGGTGTACATAAGGGATTAGTGTTAAGTCTTGTGATGTATTAATAATAATGATTAACAATTTAGTAGCGAAAGGTTCTAAAACGTCCAGTGATTTGTTGTACTGAACGGACACCGACGCCCGGGAAACCAAGCACGTGATGCCGAATTTAAATTGCCCAATCGCTTTTTAATTTAGTCGCAGCGACCGCCCGGCCGCGGCTGTGCTAAGGTTTCGCTTCATTATCTGTTACAAATCGCTTCGATCGACCACAGGTAAAGACTCTACACAGGTATATAATTTCAAGCAGGTATCTGTTCAGAGACTTAAGATGCTTGTAATCATGTAATCGATTTTTATAACGTCTGTAGAGCCCTTTAAAAGTATGACATAATAAGATAAATATTAGAATAGAGCCCCTACTAACCAATTGTTATTAACAATATAAATATACCTATAACTTTCAGAACTACTGATATGAAGACACGTACAAAACCTTAATATGAGGCAGTTCAGGTATGAAACCACTGTATACTACACAGTCTGTTCCAGAATAGGCCTCTAATACACTCAAGAGTTTCAGTGTTCTGAAGACATTCTACGCCTACCGATCACATATATTATCATCAGATAATAGTTTATGAAAATCATGAAATCTAATAATCATCCATTCATCCATTTCCTATCGGTACTTATTTGCCATAAATTTGTATCTTTCTCCTAATAAAGCACTGTGATAGAGTATGCAGTGTTTATGTGTTTTTATCGTCGACATATCGAATTGCAGTGTACCTTAACAGAATAATTACCTACCTAACTGCCTGTTTCTACTATATTAGTGAACACATATATAACGGTAAAAGTAGGTAATTTATCTATTTATTTAAGCGTACCCATTTTTTACGTTTGGTATATTTATCTATGTAGAACCTACTCACCTACCCGTTCAACTATACTTTATATTAATAAATTATCAAAATTGTAGGGACAATAGTTAGTTTTACCCGCTATTAAATAATAACTTACTGTTTCTGCTAAGTAATATTATGTCATAGTAAGTTATATATTTTTTTTTGGAGCACGGGTCTCAAGGCCGTAGTCTGCCACATTGGCCAAGTGCGTATTTGCGAACCTACACGCCTTAGACATTTTTTTATGAACTCTAAAGGCGGGTAGGTGTCCTCATGTTTTCCTTCAACGTTACAGCAAGTGATACCTAATTCCAAAACGCACATATAAATAATAGGATACATTAAACACAGATAGCGATCCCAAACATTTCTAACTTTAAGTCGACTGGGTAGCACTGCCGGTAACTGATTTGTGGTAGAAAATAGTGTAGAATCTGCCTATTCCTAACTGAAATAATTATCACAAATAGTATTATTACTACAGTCTTATTCAATGTTGCTTGCAGATATCAAGCCAACAATGACCAGTTGCGATAACCGGCTTGTCCATTTTTACTTTTACAAATAAATTATAAAATAGAACGTTAGATTTACCTAACTGAAGCTGAAATTAGATTCAAATAAAGCAAACATTAATACAGATAACGTCATTGTACCAGGCACGCGTAAGGAACCTCTTTACATGTTGTGATGTTATAGGGTAAAACCCGGATAGTTGCCTCGGACGGATACATGCCTCAGTTTCAAATGCTTTATGTTAGACGTATTGACAGTGTTTCTTTTT
>DWMG01005668.1:0-10046 GCA_018244855.1 Elbella merops | reverse complement strand
CAATACAATACAATACAATTATTCTTTATTGTACACCAAGATTATAATACAACATAGACTACAAATTTTCGAGGGCTAAAAATTAAAAAATATTATATTTAAAATATAAATAAAAATAAAATAAAAAATTTAATTTAATTCTATTTTTAAAATTATGTATGATCTTGAGATATCATCATACACAGCCATCAAATCCCAAACTAAGCATCACGAGAGCTTGTGTTATGATAACCAGACGTTTGATAAACTACACATATTATATACATAGAAATATATCCTTTTATGCAAATTTTTACATCCAGACACAAATAAATACTTTTGCTCATCACACAAATATTTATTCTGAGTTGGAATCGAATCCACGATCCCCGGCGCAATGGTCAAGTTCACTAACCTCAGTACCAACGAAAAAAGTAAAGTTCTATGTTATAAAATGTATCATTAAATTTTCAAATGGTGACAACGAAATACGTGTGCCTTCCACTATTAACATCTTCATTACTCGCTTACGTTTCACGTCTGTTCTCAGTACCTTAATGGTCTTCATATACGTTAATCCCCGACTATTTTCCTAAACTTGTATAGCCGTCGTTACCATATGTAGTTCTCAACGCAAATGTCCTCAGTAAACGCAGTCAACACTATATTCCCATACCGCCACATTAAGAAGCCACAATACCAAGATAAAGACGGTACAGGAAACTTAATGTCCCTATAAACATGAAAGCTAAATAACAGCCCATATTATTGTCGTTGTATTATAACAAACTGTTAGTCACGTAACTGTATACCTTCATTTAAGTCGGGGGATAACGTTTCAGATTTCCAGCCTCAGCAAACATTGAGTACGTTGGATTGTATCCGCTCAAAATTGAGTACATCGGATTGTGTTCGCTCAACAAAGAATCTATCCGGGTATCCATCTAAAATAGTTGTTGCTCGCACAGAAACAAAGGGGATGGTAACCGAATTGCATATACATATAAACGAAAACGCCTTTCAGAAACCCGTTGACCCACTTACGGGCAACCACCTTTGAATCGCTCGAAAACCGTGTAGATGCACGAACATAATGTCCGCCCGGCCGGCGATGGCTCAATTTGGAACCCGCATAAGCGTCGAGACCAGTGCATGGAACAACGGATCAGCTACGTACATGTCACATAATATAACCTGACATACCATTTTAATATTCCATCCCATTCACTACCCACATGACTTTATTTTTTACGCGTTTTTACCTAATTTAATTGCAATTTCATGTCGCTTATACAAACCAATATCGTTGTTAAAACTTAAAGAATTTGTTGCTTACAACGCGCACATATGAATTTCAGCCAGCGTCCAGCACTATGTTACTTAATTCGATGCTGTTCTGCATTAAAAAATTCCACTCAACAGACATTTCAGAGAGACACGGACAAGAAGAATAATAATTTCCTGCAAATCTGCAAAAATCCGCACTGCGCTTCGCAGTACCTTCATTACCTTTTTGCGGCGCTGTACATTATTTTTTGTGTAAATTATTTAAAATGAAATACACCGTAACATGCATTTTATTTCAATGACTAGGTGAGTAATTTCTTATATAAGACAGCAGGTTATTTTTATGGACGTACGTATATACATACATATATAACGGAACTAGTTATCTTTCCATTAGTATAGTCAAACACGTAGCCCTTGTAATTGCCAATATATTTTCGGAGCGTATCACTAACTGGAGAATATGAGTATCGCTACTATGTACGATATCCAAATATTAAGTTCGGTAAACGCATAAATATTCATTGCGGAACTCCCGATCGACCTATTTACCGCACTGTCGCCGCCGCCCATAGGTATCCACGACCGATAGTATACCATTAATCAGGAAAATTGCTAACTAATAGGGTTCCACTAAAATTTGTATGATAATGAAGGTGGATGTATGTTCACGCGGTTTCACATTGAAATGTTTAGACGTGTGTGTACTATATACTTACGTTTCACATAATGTGAAAGTAGGTAATTAGTAATTATATGGGTATGTACTTAAAATTAATATAAACAATTGTCTGAAATCATTCACACATTATTAATTTCACTAGCATTATTTGTAACCGATGTTCAATTTAAAATGAATCGAGGAAATTAAACTGGTTTTTCATTATAATTGTATTTGACGTTTTTATATGGAGAAAAAATAAACCCACTTCAATAATAGGGATCCTTTGAAATAGCCAAACAAAAAATAAAGAGCGTTCAAAAGGAACGTAAATAAAAAACACGTCCCGGAAAACGGGATTTAAATTGATTAGGGAATCCACTTAACAACACTGAGGTGTTGTTTTGTGCACGCCCACAATTAGGTTACGGGATTTCAGTAGTGGTTTATCCGAAATACGCTCACCCCGTCATTCGCCCGCTTGGTCATTTGGACGCAGTCAAACATGTGATTGACATGTCCGGAAAATACGTATCATTCGGACACAGCTTTATGATGGGGTGAGCCCGAAAAATTATTGGCGCTCTTTAGCGTGCTATTGTCGTTAAATTCGACGGATTATTGCTGATATTTAAAAGGTTTTATATTGATAAAGGCATTGAATTTAGTTGATATTCCGATTATAGCAATGACTCCAAAAAATTTTTACAAATGTTGTACAAAAATTTATTCAGATATTCGATATTAGTAAGTAGACTAAAATATTTATATTTCAAGGGTGTCTAGTCTAGAAAGTTCAATTAGGATTCATAGATATTTACACGAAGCAGGATAGAATTCAGAGCTATTTTAATTTACATTTATATTAAGCTATATACATATAATACTATTGTTATTGTTATAAATATGATGAATGCAAATACCCAGAGAGACCACAATTCTCCCAAATTAACCAAATACGTCAGACACTGACCGATGAGGGAGTCCGTTGTTTTCGAAGCCGGCGTGAATATATGAAGAGAGTGGTAAATAAAGAAGACGCACATCAGGTCTATATGGATAGAGATTTGGCACTCGGTGCTTTCTGCCTGAAGTTATTTATTAAATACAGGATTGCTTCGCTCCAAGATATTTAAGATCTGCAAAAGGTCGTGCATGTAGCATACCTCAGAATAGGCATACCTATGTCAAGCAGTGGAACGGTAAAAGCTGTTGTGATGATAAAGATGATATTGATAGTAGTAATGATAACGATGGTGACGATGACCCTCTGTATCTTCTTCGTAAAGGTACTGGTGTGATATAATAACAAAAACGAAGAGCATCGATATTGCTAATTATGAAACGCGAGCTATTTCGCAATTAACGTGATGAAGTCGTAGCTATGAAGGTTATGTAGCCATGTGGAATATATCGACTTAGTCACGCGCGCACCTTGCACGTTAGCGTAATTAAAACGCGAAAAAAAACACTAAAAATGGAACTTTTTAATATTATAATGACCACTTTTTGACAAAATTATAACTAAGCAAAAAGATTTACAATTAAAGTAATTTCGTACAATAACTTGTATTATGTTTACACTCTACCTACTGGTTTCGTTACTACGTACACATTGCCATACTATTTCTCATAAGGGTAGACAGTGATAAACGTTGTCCGTATGCTCACACGCTTTCGTTACTTATGTTGTAAAAATTGCTTAATTTATTCCAGGTGACCCAAACTTTACATTTTGTCTAGTTCAGTTACCATCGTAAGCAGTTAGAACCGACGTCACGTGAAACATCCCTACCATTATCTAATAGGAATTGAAATTACGTGTACAGCGTACTTAGGTTTGTGCGATGTTCGTCCTTTAGAGAGGACAGTCACGTCACAGTATTATCTCCGAGCAGGCAATATGTGTCAAGCGGAATACCGTCCGGTTAAAATGTGCCAGGGATCTAACAAACTTGATAGAATACGTTTAGAACATCTTCTGTATAGCTACTGGGTTTTTGGCTTTCACTCAAATTAAATACAATGTTATTGCTTCATGTAATATGTGTGTTACAGATACGATATTAGGACGGACGTAAATGTCTTTTTGAAATTTTGGAACGTCTGGAAAATGCACGTGTCTAAGTGAGAATAAATAAAGACGATTAATAATAATAACATCTCGAGTTAACTTACATGGCCATCTGATTCTGAATCGAACGGATAATTTGCTTTGATGGTAAAACAGCTGATAAACAATCAGTATACATGTCTAAATTAAACTTATAAAGATAATTTTAAAACTATAAAGCCTGTACTATATTCCTATAACTATATATTCTATAGCTATAATTATATTGCTTTAGACTAGAGTCGAACCTACTACCCTCGTGTAGTGCCAGCAGCTATGATTACTGAATCAATAGGGCGGTCACTCAATTGATATCTAACGAATTCAGCAAAAGTTGACAAGTAACAGCAAACGCTTTTGGGAGGGTTTACTCAACTAATGGCAAAAATCGATCCTCTAGCCACAGAGACGGTACAAGTCGGTGCCCAAAAGGACGAATACTCAACGAAAGGAAAGGATTATAATATATCACTACTGTAACAAAGACTGTCTACAATCAGTGTGACACATATTTTGAAATATTCCAACGTCGTAATGCTATGGACACATTCAGCGGAGTCGTTTGTTGATAGAACTTTTCAAATAGTTGTATCACATAAATACGATTGAACATTGAAAGTTAAGTTTGCAGTTGGAACGCGGAACCACTTTAACAGAGGACTGGTAGCGGGGAACAGTTTTTCAATCTCGCTACAAATGGTACAACATTTACAAAGCTTACAGCTTAGGAGCATCGCAAACGGTTCGCAGGTGGTGTTTTATTGAAAAAAGATACAAATTGCCCTTTCGCGGGGATTTGATGTTAGATTGATGGCGGATATTAAGTTTCTTTTGTCGCTGCGACTTGTCGAAATTAGAGTACATTCCGAATAGGTTGTATCGAGATATATTTTAAAGATGTTTTCACGATTTATAAGATGTACAATTTTCTGTTTTAGGCCCAAATGACCGAATCTGCAATTTCAAACGTTTCACATTCACTAAAATCTATGCTATGATTTTTTACGTCTCAAATATGTTAATATGAATACGTTTTACTTTTAAATAGGAACTAATTACTTTTCATTTGGATTATTTTCCAACGAAACGTGCAAAGAAATATCAATCGATTAAAACGAAATGGTCATCCACTGTTAGCATATAAATATTTTGGTCGTTGACTTCCACTATACATACTCGTAAATAACGATTCGAAAACGTCGAGCCAATTTAAAGGTAGTTACTGAAATGTTGCCAAAAAATCGACACTCACCTAAGTGTAGGCAGCAGCTTAATGTTATAAAGTTGTGCTTCGCGAATTCATGGGCCCAATTTGCAATTAGTGTGCTTGAAGCATGACCTGAAAAAGAAAAAAAATAAAATGTACTCGCTGAAAGCTAATTCCCGGCGCCACGTTTTCTCTTTTGGCATCAATAGAAAATATGAAACTCTTGTAAAGGTACTTTATATTCCGCATAAACAAAAGTTCCTACTTGTTCTACAATTTCACGTACAAAGACGCCAAATTGCAGACAGTACCGAAGCTGAAGTTGAATAAAATACGGTAAACGAAACGGCAATTGTGTTTTTCGTCATGCAAAAGTCAAACGTCCGTACCGCTGTTCCCGCTGTGACGATAAAACTTTCCCCACATTTCGAATTGCAAAACAAAGCGCGTACAAAAGGATACAGAAAGGGGCAGGTGTCCAGGGCGCCTCTCGATCTCAAATCAAGTGGAAATGTTTGCTTGGACGACCGGACAAATCCGAAACCGTACACCGACACACGGGCCGTGCCAATTCCAACATGCTCATCTAAAAGCAACCCTCGATATGATAGAATTGGAATGTACGCTACTATTCAATACAGAAGACTATTCAAATATATTCGTTATCTGCGCGACGACAGTTAGCCCCTAACAATTCCGTTGAAATATTTTTCATGACTGCGATTAATTGGCCACAGCCGCACAAAAAAGAAATAACGAGAGATGACAAAGGATGAACGAATATGAACATTGAACAATATCTGAGGTATTCAACCTCAGAGATTAAGAGATAAGATAACATTAACGCTAGGTGAAACAAAGCTGTTCATCGGAGGAAACGGAAAGCGAGAGGTGTTGCGTGCATCCGAGATGCGGATAGCACAACGACCATTCTTTTGTTTCACTCGGGATAAGCACAACTCGTTAGCCCAAAGAACCGAGTGAACCTTTTGACATTTCGCTAAAGGGTTCATTTCGGCTGATTAATGTTGTAATTCCTTCGGATGCGCGAACAAAAAAGATACTGAAAGCGTTTATACGGTGACGGCTCGTGAGCGGGAGAAAAATGAAGGGAATTTATCTGAACTGTGTATCGTAGTACTGCGGCCGACGGGCATCTATTTTAATTCAAGCGCTTTTATAGCTAGATTTGAATGAATCTACGCTAGAAAGCAGATGCTTCCCTACTATTTATATGATAACGTAAATAAGCAACATGAAATATTAGTAAACTTTAGAAATTGAAATTAAAACTTAATTAAATATCGAAAACTCAATTAAATACATTATACGCAACAGTAAATCAATAAACACAGTCTTGTCCACAAAGTGTAATTATTAATAATAGTGTTATTGCAATAGTTACTGTAAGTGTGAAATTACTAGAAGTATTAACGGAAACAATGTAAAAATGAAACATTGTTCACTTATCAAATATTTCGTTTTATGGTAGCTGAATAAATTACCCGAAAATATTAAACATAAATATCTAAGTATATGATAAAAAGTATTGAATAAGTGCTATGTAGCTAATCAAATACAATTAAGGAATTTTGAATCGTGAATTTTTGTCTTGAAAATTGCGTGTCGCAGCAGCGTCTGAACAAGTTTTGCGACGTTTCAATTAAATGAGGCTTTTGAAAAATCTCCGGAACAGCTCTAAACGGTAGTCACGTTGTAAAGGCTCGTCCTCACTGTTAATGAAGTTCGCGCAAAGCTAAACATGATCACCTGTCACAAAGGCGTCAGGCGAATGTTAACAATCCGGCTCATTAGTGCAGCATTTTCTTTGCACAACTAGGAAGAAAAAAAAGGACGGAGAAATTATCACAGATTAATTCAAGTTTCGCTGGCATAATTTTTCTCGCAGCGTTAACGAGGTAACTCGCTGTATGTACGTAACAAAGTTACTGGATGCAACGACTTTGGCCGGCACGCTTTCAACATCCTGACGGTGCTTAATTTTCTTTTGAAACTCTTTAAAAAATTTTTCATCGCTTTTAAGATTCGCGACTCGGTACGTTCTGCCGTGAGGAATTATGGTGCCTCTGTGTAGTTTTTGAGTCTCTGCAGTGAAAGGTCGCTGCAGTGGAGAATGTCAGTTTTGCGAATAACATTTCATTTCGCATAGAAAATATAATTTTACTCCTTTTACACAAAATGAGAAAGGGTTTCGCGTAATGTTGTCTTCACACAACCACCTTCAAATTCTTACAGTAAGAACAGCATTATAATATTTTACATTTTCTCTGTGATCATTAATACATTCACGAAGTACGAAGCGTGTACGAATTACAAAGCCCTTTCAATCACATCTCAATTAAGATACATGAAGACTTTACTACCGACTTCCTGGGAACGAAATTCATCAAAAATGGCCCCAGACAGCCGAAACTAGTCTATTGCAAATAACACGCGTTAGTTTGATCATGTAAATTTAGCCTGATCTTAAAAAAAAACTATAGAAATTAATACAAGTGTCTAAAAAGAACAGAAGCGGCTACAATTAAATCATTAACACTATTTTCTAACTAAAGGACGGATTCTGATGGGTAACGGGTCAGTATGAAAGAAGATACTGATACGGTTTATTGTCACTTACTGGGTTGTATGGGACGCGTTAATCTTTTTATTGGGTTGTATTTTTACAGATTTATCAATACTCAAGTTATTATCTATTTTGTAACGCGTGGGCCGGTGTTAAAGTACGCGTGGGTGGGTTGTTTATTTAGGGACGCCTCTAGACTTGAAAGAACTGGTTAACGCTGTCTTTTATTGTATCGAATCTAAATGCAGTTCTCAGGAAGATGTGAGACTGTAACAAGTTGTACTGGGTGGGTGTTTAATACCAGCGCACGTCTTATAAAGTTGTACCTTCGACTCTAAGCTTGATGCTCACTGCTATAAAATCAGAAATATTCTTGATATAAATTTAACTTGTTTAAAATATAAAAATTATATGTTTAATTATGACATTTGCTAAAGATAATATAAAAAAGATTAGTCCAAAGACAGCTGAGGATATATTATTATCACACCAATCAAAAACAGTTGAACATGAAAACACGAAGCTCTGTTCCAAGAAAATAAACCATGGTACCATTTCCGAGAAGGCAGCTCGTGCCGTCTTAATAACCCAGTCATGCTTCTCGTACCATAATTATACAAGTATTTATTCTGCATAACTAAGCAAGCCCTTCCGTGGCGTGGCATGTATTTTATTCTGACGTTACATCTCGCTTGATGTGTCTGCAGGAACTGTCAGGTGCAAATGTAATGACTGAGTTGCGAACGTGTTTCTTTCATATTAATTTATATTGACATCGTACTCTTAAACAGCTCTCACGTGCGGAAATGTATTACCGTAAGGTGTATTATAGTTGGATTCTAAATTAATATACATATAATTCTAAGGCACGATGATGATGATGATGATAATTCTAAGGCCACAGTAACTTTAGTGACCAGCAAGATTTTCAAGTAAAACTTAATATCCATCGTGATCATTATTATGATCATCTATCTTTGAATTCCACCTTCCACCTTCAGGGACTGGTATTATATAAAAACGGGAGTACTAATTCCATAGTCCAAGACAATCAAGTCGAGTTCTACGTGCATCATCATCATCATCAACACTGTTAACGTTTCACTCTTAGACATGTGTCTCCTCTCAGATTAAAACTGTTAATTTAAAGACCAAAGAAAATTTTCAAATTGAAATTTACGTGGGTGTGAATAAATTTAAACAACTAGCCTCTCTGGAAACTAATTCAGTTCGGTTAACTAAGCCACAGTGCACGCAGACTGGGGATCCACAAAGCTTTATACTTTAGCAGAGATTAATGATTGCTGATTTATCAAAACTCTATTTTTAATAGGCTCACCACCTGTTCTACGGAATTTAAACGTAACTGGTGAAACGTGGGTGTGTACTATACTTCTCTGCCTACCGCTTCGGGGATTACAGGCGTGATGTTATGTTTATTTTTATCCTTTCCATTTATTCTTCTCTCTAATATATCCTGCATTTTTCTCATCAGTATTTTTTTATTTTGTTAATCCGAGTATCTTATGTTACATGAAACTGCATATTTTTTATTTGTACATTTTCTTTTTTCTCAGTAATTAGTTATGAGACATGTTCACAGTTGTCTCAGACAAATGTATTAAGACGCTGGTTATAAACTACTTCCACAAATTTAATAATACATCTCGTTTCCAACGCTCTTAGTAACATCAACTGAACACGTTAAAATATACGAGCCATAAAACGTTTCATAAAAATATACAAGAACTTAACGTCTAACTACAAGATCTTATTTTGTTTTATTACCATTGGGAAGTATTTTTAAAAATATGCATTTTATATTACCCTTTCAGGTCACCACCACCAAATGGGAAGCTTCACCTCAGTCTTTCGTCTCCCTGAACTCAGCGCTGGTCCTCACGGGGCTGCTGCCACTCGACATTCGGGTCAGAGAGGCGGCGGCCCTGTACGAGGCTAAGCGGGGAGTCCCCCAACCGGCGCTGGCCGGCAGGGAGATCGAGCGCAGGGTGGAGTACGCGGCCAAACCACACCCGGCTCGGCGTAGGCGTCTCGAGTTCACCCACCTGGTGGACCAGCAGCAGGTGAACACCCATAGCACCCAGAGTGTTAGGGTGTTCACCGATGGTAGCAAGATTGAGGGCCAAGTCGGCGCCGCCCTGTCCGCCTGGGCGGACGGGACGGAGACGATGGCCCTCAAGCTTAAGCTCGC
>DWMG01005667.1:0-10047 GCA_018244855.1 Elbella merops | reverse complement strand
AGCTGCTCCGAAATCAGACGAATATGTAAGCAGCTGTTTGTGAGAAGATATCAAGTCTCAAACTTATGTTTCTTTTTGAGTTACCATTAACCTATAGTTTCAATGATAAAAAATCCTACATGGATAACCTACATGTATTGTAAGATAATAAAATTATTTTAAACAATATTAATTTCTCATTTACTCAATTTAAAAAAAAATTGTTTTCTTATCGGTCACCACGCTCAAAAAGTAGGATTTGAATTAATATCAAAGAAAAAACTTGAATTAATATCAAAGAAAGAAAAATCTGCATAAATAAATAAATAATTATAATTGCATAAGTTGATAAAAATGCTATGCAATAGCTTTAACGCGGCAGTCCCCGAGTGCCGCACGTTTTGATTTATGTATGAAAGATTTACCTGTACAGAACTTTCACCTACACAGATGTCATACGTAATGTAAAATGTTTGTAAAAGAATTTTAAAATTATAGAACAAAACACAAGGATTTTCATGTGAATTAAGCCGTATGAGACTGATGCGGCAGTGACGGTATCTAAAGATTACGGACAGAGCGTTTCGTGATAACATTGTTACGCCTCAATCCGGGCGCGCTCGCTTTTGGCACGTCTGAATTCGGCGCTCATTAAAATATTTCCAACGTTCGCAGCGGCCGCCTTTTGAAATGGAAGTAAACTGTTGATGTCGTTATCTAACGATAAACAGCTGATCTGGGTGCTTCCTTGTAACATGTGTAGGTTTCTAAACGCTACATAACAATTACATCTCGCTTTTTTAAAAACGACTTGTTCTGTTTCACGTACATATTGTACTGACACGTTCACTTGAACTTATACAATTCCACTTTATAGAAGTTTATAATTTTTTTTTTTTAGAAGAATATGATAAACTTTTCAACTCGCACATTTCTATTGTACCTAATCCTGGAACGAAAATCTAATACTTCAAGAATTTACCGTTTATATGTCGATAATGAGACGGTCTCTACATTAAGTCAATTCACTAAGTTTTTCGACTCTCCTAATGGCGCTTATATATTAAGGATGAGGAAATAACACTGCATCTCAATTCTATTATATGATGTTCTGTTTAAACATGATCAGTCTTTAATATTTACATAAGTTATAAAATCAAAACATTTTAAACATAAATTGTTAATGAAACTTTGAAAATTATCCATCGTCTGAATCACTGATATTTTCGCAGCAAACGCGCTAAAGCAAACCCGCCCTGGTCACACGTATATCAACTTTGCCCATGTTTCCTAACTCCTGACAGTCAGTTGAAACTAAACGAAATGTCAGACCGACCTTCACTTTAAATGCCATTGTATCAAGAAAAGCATGGTTAAAGTTTAATTCAGATAACGCTCTATCGATTATGACGTGTCTACAATATACGAAACAAATCTGCTCTGTACAATTTACTCACAAACAATATACACAACATCGATTTAAAGGTTTTTTAAAACGAAAAACAATGCGGTATGCGTGTTTAATAACAATATTATCGACCCATTATAATTCCACTGTTGGCCACAGTGGCCTGCCACGCTGGCCAAGTGCGAGTGGCAGACTTCACACACCTTAGAATTATTATTTTTTAATTCTAAGGTGTGCAGATTTAGCTTTAGGTTAGCAAGTGATATTTAAATTTAAAACGCACTTTGGTGAATGTTTACTTAATTTATATACTTAGGAAACTTCAAATACCTAGGAACTATTACCATCACTGACGTGCAGATGACGTGTAAGCTTCATCATCAAACCGAACTACGTTTTACACAAGTAATTAAGTAACATTGATTTGTTTGAAAGGCGTGAAAGGATGCTCTCAAAATCTTACTTCGTAAATATGACATCAATAAATGTAATCGCAGGTCATAAAATATGATACTAGATGACAGAAAGTAAGAATTTTAAATAGTTCACTAGATAAAACAACAAATTCAAACTGACGATATAATAAAAACGGCAAAATCGGTGTTTGATTTGTACGGATAGTATAAAAAAATATAAATATTCTATAAAAAAAAGGAAAAAAAAAACGGTGCGCTTGGAAAGCGACCATGTAAAAGAATGAACGCTGGATTAGTTTTATATGCCGAACTGGTGCATGCTTTCGGCCGAGTTCGACCGTAAATGTACTTGTTACAGCACGTATTGTTTTATGCATGCATGGACAGTTGAATATTACATAAGACAGGTTTCCTTATCGACCCTGGCGTAACGATCGGCCCTCGATTGGTCGCTACGAGTACGTTGCATATCAAATTTGGTCGAGTGTTATTCAAAGGTAACTTAAAGGCGACTCAAACCTGACGGTGTTTCCTGAAGAAATGAGTGTAGATTAGATCGTCTTCTACGTTGTACAACGCAATTTTAACGTGTAAACGAAGTTCGCTGTTAAGTACAACACAACAGAGACCTTTCTAATTGCGACATTATAGCGATATTGAGCGATACATTCCCAAATCGTTCAGTAAGAACAAACGCAATTATATCAAGTACTAGCGACATGTCTATTATTCTAATGAACTACGTCCACTCGACGACATTTGAATTAAAATTATTATTTCTAATGGAACCAACATCTGCTCATTACATGTGATCTGTCACTTTTGTTGAATAAAAGATATTTGTCATCGAGTGCAATTAAAATACATAGGTAATTTACTACTATTGGTCGTTAATTTAACTTTATTCAATTATTTATTTCAAATTGGAACCAAAAGAAGATAAATTCAAATAAAATACTCATAAAACGGTTATTTGAGTTACAGTCCGTTGATAATTTTTTGTTTGTTAGTTTCACCGCGGTAATCTTTATGCTACATAATTTACGTAATTTATACTCGTGTGATATATTTATCGCACTTTTTGTGCATATATATGAAATGAGTATTTGGAGTGCCGTTAATTAAATGCAGACAGTGCGCTGGGGCATGTTTGAACAAGACGTGACGGAAATTAAATGAATAGTCTGAAATGGCGTTTCGCGAATTGCAAAGCGCTGAATACATGTTACATAGATATAATTTTAATAGACCCATATTCTAACAGCGGAATGGTAAAGGATCGAAAGAAAAAAAAAAGTTCCATATATTATGTAATCGTTGCACATCCATACACCCTACTTATAGTTTTGGATGAAAAATTAATATGACACAAAACTACCTGCAAGAGTGGGGTGTACTATACTCCTCTGCCTACCGCTTCTGGGATTGCAGGTGTTACGTTTTTTTAGATACCTACAATAATTTGACTTCCTTACCCACTCCATACACGCTTACTCACTACATAGCTCACTATCTTTTCAAATTTGAACATAGTGTGCGTGTGTATTTGGAACACAATTTAAAATGTATCTTTTTTTAGGCGAGAAGCGATGTGGTCACCCAGCTGTGCCGCCGAACGCACGAGTGTCGCTGCCCAATGACGCGGTCATAGTTCCCGGCACCGTCGCCAAGTACGAGTGCGACGAGGGATACGAGCTGTTCGGCCCACATCAGAGGGAGTGCAACTTGAAGGGCGACTGGACTTCTGATGTGCCTTTTTGCGGTAAGTCCGGAAACCGTGCCTGTATGAAGTCAGCGATGAATGTTAATGAAGCATGATAAGTCCGTGAAGATATTTGGATTAGATAATATGTAAAAGGAAAATATATTTTGTTTTCACAGTATGTAACAGCTAATGCTATTATTTTGTTACTCAGACCTAGTTTTCTGAACAGCTTGTTATGTTAACCACAATATTTAATAGTCCCATTTTATATTCATTTGATACTATAATACTCAAAGAACTTGTGTTGTGACTGATGTAATACGAGTCTATGTAGGTTTATACACTATACTCGTAAATTGATACGCTATAAAAACTAAACATAATGTTTTATGAAGAAATAATTCCCATGTTAAACCTCAATCATTTGAATATTGCGAATTAGACAACATTAAAACTAGTAATAATAAAAGCTTCATTATATAACTATAAAAAATTGTGCTACGTACGTGGGAGATCTTATACGTGTAATAAAAAGTATACCCATCAGGTTTGTTTAAGCATCAAAAAATTTTAAAAATAATGAAAATATTGAAGTATTTACTGTGTCGTTGTTTTGCATAGAATCAGTGATGTTTTCACTGTCGCGTGAGTCCCATGACAAATATTGCACGAACACATTATGAGTCATCCCAACGAAGTGCGATCTGAATCAGATCTCAGTCATATAGACGAGGTTTGACGTATTTCAAAATGATCACAGATTTTACATGTGAAATTCCTAAAATCAAGCGCGCTTGTTTGGTATAAATAAGATGGAAATGGTTTAAATAAATAAATTGGTATAAATAATTTGATATAAATAAGATGCGCTAAACTGTATTTTTTTTTATTTATAATCGGAAATATTAAGTTAAATTTAAATGATCATGACAGTTTCGGTAACACGCTAGTTTTCATAGGCTTTAATAAAGGTACCCAGCTTTCCATGGAATTACATGCTGGTTTCCTACATACGGTCATATATAGGTATCACTTAAACTAGACAAACGTGATCTCTAGTTGGGACAATTGAATCAAAACAAAAATTACACTTTATTGAAAGAACAATTTCTATACATATTTATATTTGTTTTTGTGACAGACTCAATGTTTTTTGAACCTAACTACAAAGGACCCCTACTACCTACGCTCTGTTTATTCAACTGTCAACTTTAGCGAGACATATTCTAAGAAAAATCTCAAAAAAAGAATGTCGCCGCAGGTAATCCCTCTATGATTTCATCAAGACAGTTGTATATATCACTTCAAACTTTTTTACAGGCACTAACGTAGCATTCCGCAAACCAGCGAACCAATCCACCACGGTGCGCGGAGGCGGCGCCGCGAACGGCAACGATGGAGAGAAGACCACGGAGCACGACGGCAAACGGTGCACGGAGACCCAGCGGGAGGCCTCGCCGTGGTGGCAGGTAGACCTGCTGCGACACTACGCCGTAAAGGTCGTCAGGGTCACTACACGTGGATGCTGTGGTAAGCCCATTGATATACAAACCGAAAACAAATTTATTTTCAATTCAACAGCTTACAAACGTAAATAAATATTTCATTGGAACACGTTCAATCACGTAGGATTAAAACACGAGACAATTTACGTGTCCAAATATAACAGCTGTAAAAGTGGTTTTAATTATTTGTTTCTGTCTAAATATCTCAATCCTCGAGTACTTTTTTTAAGAAAGGTTATTTTGAAAATCTTGAAACTTGTAAGTTCATCTATGCCGTGATCAGTAATATTAAAGACACAGAGGACGCGAGCACCAAAACGCCATTTGCGACAAATATAACATATTTTGGCTTGTGATTTAGGTATTTTGGACGAAACGCCTAGTACCAGTCTGTTATTCCTGGTCGGGAATACCTGAATTTATGAGAGTGGAAACGAAATTTGTTCATAAAGCGATTTTTTCATAAAGATTTCTTCGTAAAGCTAAATTTATCAATATCGCTGTATACATCATATACTTAAGTAGGAACAGTAAGCAAATATATGTTTAGCATGTAACTGTCTGAGTGAAAGTGTAAAAATGTACGACCTTGACTTTAGCGAACTACGGAATCCTTTCGCAATAGTAAATGCCATAGTGCTTATTACCTAGTATCAATGCTGTGAACCTGACATTATTACCGTCAAAATAGAAGACGTTAATGCGAAATACTACAGATATATATCTATATATCTGATAGAACGACGTTTAGATGCAGAATATGGAAGCACACGTGTATAATATGCACTTTACAAAGTTTGCTGTGCTCATTTGTAACTAAAATTTCATATTACTTAATTTTAAGGTCTTTATTGTCAAAGGAATGCACTACATGTAATTTTGTAAATCAGTCTAATAAATAAATAAATAGGATACTTTTGCCGATAAACAATAATAGTTGCGTTGTTGTGCTGTTAGGAAACATTGTGTATAATAATTTTCTTATAGTACAGTATAACGATGAAACACTGATATCAAAAGTGGAATGATACAAGGGTCGAGAAAAATAGCACAACGTGCCTGCTTAGTTTTCTTTTGAAATACTTACACGTGCCCGAATTCTGACATACTACTATTCCAAAGTCTACACCATAACCAACTGCGATCGCTTAACGACAGGTGGCCTCATGATCTTAAATTCTTTTTGTTATGCAAACATGGCGAGATTAATATTATAAAAAAATACCAGTCACGGTAGAACACTGCCACGGTTTCACCAGTTACGTTTAAGTCCCACAATGGAAAAGTGGTGAGCCTATTGCCATAAAGCGGGCACATACCCAGTCTCCGAGTCATCATAATCATCATGAGCCTATCTCAGTCCACCGCTGGACATAGGCCTCCCCAATGAGCGCCATCGCGCCCTGTCCTCGGCTTGTCGCATCCAGCATCTGCCTGCAGGCTTTCGCAGATCGTCATCCCACCGAGCCTGAAAGCGTCTCCGAGTCACTACTAGAAAATTATACTTAGAAATTCATTCATACATTTCAATAGTGCTCAATCCGGAATTTGAACCCAAGCCCTCGATCAGCAGTCGCGCTTCAACCACTCGACCAACGAGGCAGTCTAATAAAAAGGATCCTCTAAAACGTTGCTGACTGCGTCCCTCGATGTTGCTCTCTCACCGGTTACAGTTACGAATGAGATATAATTTTCTGCGGTGACACCTGTATCAACAGTTACATAATTTTTTCGTTTCTTTTTATCCCCTGTGTGTGTCAAAGTGTCAAAACTTCTTTGAATATAGACGAATTGAGGTGTCGGTCGTTCGCGGTGTCAAATTAAACGATATATTGCGAGAAGTCATGAACTGAAGTGAATTTGTACTCCTGAGGGTTTATTTCTAACACAACTGTAAACTATGATTTGGCATTTTTATTATTTCTGTTCAGTTTGTTGCCAACTTCTACAATATCGAGGTAAATCGTAAAGTTTAAAAAATGAATATATCAATTTCTATAATAGCAATAAAGAGAAATGTACGTAGACAGCAGATACGAGTACATACATATAACTTTCTATCAGTTTAGTGGTCTAAAATAGTTCAAATGGTTATGCTAGTGGAGAAGTCAACATAAATGTAAGTTATAGCAATATAAAAAAATGAGCAACGCTAAAACAGTTCCGACAGTTAATCCTAGCAAAGCGACTCTAAAGTTATAATTAACAAAAAATTACAAACTCACCGCTACAAGAAGTTTTAGAGTTACCTCAAAGTAAAACACGCGGGAACAAGCTACCCCATTTAATGAGCCCGATGACGACGGGGCACCTAAAAACATATAAACACATTAATGTAAGATGTAAAAAATATCTTCATACAGTGTATGTATGTGTGAAACAAAATAAGAGATTTCATTATGGATGACTAGCATGCATCAACATATTTTCATAATCAGACTGCCTCTTTGATCGAGTGGTTGCAAAGCTCCACTGCTGGTCCTGGGTTCGAGTCCAGGGTCGGATAACATTGAATTTTTCTAACTTAGATTTCTAGTAGCGACTCGAAGTCTGGATCTGTGCCCGTTGTATGTCAATAGGCTCACCATCTATTCCACAATGGGACGTAAACCTTACTGGTGAAACGTGTGCATATAGTACCTCTACTTACCCCTTCGGGGATCAAAGGCTTGCGGTTACGTTATTTCTTCAGATATAGTTTATACTCAACAAGCACCATACATTATGTATGGATGTTCTTAACAAACGCTGCGCCCTAAAACATTAAAAATAGTTTGTTCGTGAAATTTTCTACGCAACCAACGTAACATTTCAAACAATGCTTTACGCTATGTGGTAAATAGGTCAAAGTAGGGAAAAACTAGTGTTTAGTGAAATTGCTCAAGAAACGAACGTACAATAATGTGACAGTGAAAACGTTTTAATTACTAGAGAAATCCACACAATGAGCTCTTACACAGGATGCATAATTGAATAAACGTCACTAGAAAGGCGCCTTCTGTGGGACCGTCACGGGTTGCCTAGCCGCAAAAATATTAAGTCACTGATGGGAAACAGAACTATTACAACTAAATATCCTGTTGAACTTGTTCAGTATGTGAGTTTTGTTAGCTTTATCACTCAGTGCTTTATTTAGTTCCCAGTACTTTATATTATGGGAATTTGTATTTATCACTCTCATAATTTATGGGAATTTATATTTATTCACACCCGTAGCTCTCTAATGAACATACTCGTATGTGTATGCGCCCTTAAGAAAATTTTCAGTAAGCTTCGTACTTTATAATTAGAAATACGTTAAGTATCGTCGGTTACTCTTTGTACCTCAATTAACACCATATACAAAAAGAGAACCTGTCCCTTAATACAATACCATTGGAACATGCCTAACAAGCATGTTCTTCAGTGGAAATTGCTTAATGAATATATTAAATAACATTTTGTTATTAAATTAAATCTTATTAGAATATTCCCAGAAATAAATGTTTTGTTATAATCCGATTACACGCACGGAGAGCTTTGTTTACGGCAAAAATATCATTTTAACACTTAAACATGTTTTCATAAAATATTCCATTGTCGTCTATAACATTGAGGGATTTTATCATATACGTATTTAAACGCAAAATATGTTGGGTTTACATATATGTGGGTACATATAACGTGAATCCTTATAAATTACTGCCAATTACTAGTTAATTAACACATTGATTACTTATAATTGCAAGTGGAAATATAATTTACAGAAAGATCAACACAGAAATATACACGTGTATACAGCGGAAATATCGTTTAATCGGGCGAATCATTATTAGTACTTCATAGGTAATTTGTTGTAACAGAAACTATAGAAATCGTACATTGCTTTACCAGTTGATTAAGACTCATTTCCCACTGGGGTAGAGTCGAAGCGAAACGTAGCGACGTACACTGACACTTCAATAGCATTAACTTCTATCTCCATTAACTGATGTACACATTTGTTTATAATGACACTATAAAAATAGTTCGAGGCTGGTACGAGAGTGTGCGCGTCGCCAAGCGTTTTATATTTTCTGTAAATTGCACGTTCTTTAATTTAGACATTAGGTAATAGAGGTAGAACTCAATATGCTATTAAAAAGTCGACGCTTCGCTTCGATTATGTCCAGTCCTTCCAAGCCAGCGGCTGCCGGGATTAATATCTTTTTTTGTACTTCTAGTAACGCGTGTTTTGAATTTATGCATTGATTTATAAAATATTTACACATCTGTTAAATATTTACGTATGCTTATGATTCTTGTCCTAAAGTAGAAAAAAACGCTGCCTCTAGGCTTTCTAAACTCCTATTGCTTATAGCCCAACAGCATGTAGTTACAATACGTAATAAAGCAACGTAAGAGGACATACAGGAAGGAGATGAACTTTCAATACAAAATCATTGGCTAGTTCTCTGCGTTCACTCTTTCTAGGCATAGGGGATTGGGACGGGCGTGAAAGGGGGATTAGGCGCATTAAAGTCGGAGACGTACTTCAACTTCAGAGTACGGAAGCCTCGAGCCTGCCACACTTTTTGACACCGAAACTCCGTAGAACGGATTAACAACCTTTTGTTTTAAAACTATATTATTCAACACGTTGTCACTCTGCGTTAACTGACGGCGAAATCCCTGTTACGTCGAGTGTCGTATTAAGGGTGAATAGAGTGGCAAAAAGTTTAGCTTTTTACTGTGGCGCGTGGGCTAAAGCCATAAAACTTTTATTTTAAATCCAGGCTACAAATAATAAACAAATGGAAAAAGTTGCTAAATAAATATTTGTATAGAAAAAAAATCCGTCGCTTTGAAGAAATTCTTCTCTGTCCTGATTAACAACTATATCATATTTTAATACGTAACTTCACGCCTGTTATCTCCGAAGAGGTAGGCAGAGGAATGCAGAACTCACTCACTCCCACGTTTCACCGGTTACGTTTATGTCCCACTATGGAATAGGTGGTGAGTCTATTGCCATGCATCGGGCACATATCCAGACTCCGAACCACTACTAGAAAA
>DWMG01005666.1:0-10047 GCA_018244855.1 Elbella merops | reverse complement strand
ATACAGTCATGTTCTCTTGCTATTCTTTCAGCAGGGTTACTGGCATGTACAAGTGTTAGTATCCTCCTTAAAATTGGACCAGGTTTAAGGTTAATCCATAGTTTTCCAATACACATCTCAAGCAGAATGATACCGAAAGACCACACATCTGCTGCTGGACCCCCTCCATTTAATATTGTTTCTGGGCTTAGATATCTGGGAAGTCTGAAAAATTTATGTGAATAATATATTTTAAAACAATTTGGAACCTATATTTGTATTGTCATATTATTCTTTTATTTCTTTATATTTTACTATGTGGCAGACTATAGTTTAGTCTCCATCCTGCCTTATCAAAAGAGCCCACCTTATGAAAGATGCCTAATCACTCACACATTAAGAAATCCTAAGTCACAATAATTGTGTACGTAAAAACAGATAATAAACACAAACAAAACAGATAATAATAAATAACAGATAAAGTGTTCTATTTCTCACCTACAGAGGTGAGAAATAGATTATGCACAGGCATATGATATGAGCCAATTGAGTGATTAAAATACATTATAATAATAACAGACAACACAAGTTATACCAAAAGCTATGACATCTACCAATAACAAATAAATATTTATAACCATTTATTTAATGAATGTAACATCACATCTGTAATGCCCGAAGGGGCAGGGAGAGGGGTGTAGAACATCCCCACATTTCAATAGTTAAGTTGTCCCATCCATGTCCCATGGAATAGGTGGTGAGCCTATTGCTATATACAGGGCACAGAATTTATTTAATTCACTTTAAATTTACTGACCCAAGAGGAAATGGCACTTGAGTTCCACCACTGGTCATATGATACATTCCATAGTTGAACAGCTTCACTCGACAGTTGTTGTCCAATAATATGTTATCATCAGACAATGTCCTGTGAGTGATACCCTGTTGGTGGAGGAATAGCATTCCATTTGCGACTTGTAAAACAATGTTTGTGATTTCTTCATGTGAGAACTTTGTCTTCCATTCTGACAGTGGCTTGCCTATAACCTCAGTTACTACTATGATCCTTTCTGGAATAACAGAAATGTTCAAGCAGCATTATTAATATCACAACGCAAATAAATAATATTCATAATAAATAGAGCACGTTTCAAAAAATCATTTACATTCAGTGTTAATTTTGTTTTACCATGTTTGCCACGAACAATATCCAGATATGTGCATAAGTTAGGATGTTCAATTGTTAGCAGGCGTTGTGCACTGCCCAAAATAGTGATAGAACTCGGCGTCAGTGGCAACCCATTACTGCCACAGGTCTCCCCTGGGTGATTCCGAGCAAAGAATGTGCACGCAGCGAACTTATACGCCTCTTCATTATCATCGCTCATTTTTATTGTTCCAATCTTCCACAATATAACACCGATAAATGATACACTGTACACGGAACAGATATATTAATGGCCTTAAATGTTTATTATTTTATATACAAACAACATTGTTTATAGACTAGACTATTAACTACACCTAAACCCTAGTCTGTTTTACAGTGAAATTTGGCACCTGTAAATTAATGTCACAACAAAAATGAATATTGTCCCGTCTGACAGTTTATTGGCTGGTACAAAATACATAGAGGTATTATAAATAGAGTAGGAAGACATATGGCTGCCTGCAAGCGGCAAAGTCCGACGGTTAAAAAGAGAGAAACGATCGCAATACCGAATCTATCTCTCTCTATCTCACTACTGATGCATGCGCAGCAAAAGAACAGATTGTTTTTTTTTTTCAAATAATTAACTCACGCTAGCGCTACCTGTTTATGCGTGTTCGTTATATTATATAGCGTAATAAATAGCCTTTTATTTATAAATAACGTATCAACCCATTATTTAGCCAAAGTCGCAAGCGTTATTTTATTTAAAGATTATTTTCATTATATTGACTACAGCGCACACACACTGAACGTAACGCATCCATTTCAATATTGGCGTATTATACTTTCTTTGGTTATCCGCCAAGCCAAATTATACTCTAAGTCGACGGCGTAAGAACTCTATATTTTAATGATCCCGTAGTGTCCCGTACTGAAAAATAATAGGCAAACTATTTTATTTGGGCGAATAATGACGCCGGTTAGATTTATTTAATATTATAGAATATTTATTTTAGTGCGGTTATTACGAGTGCGGTTATGAGTTTCGTTCGAACTTTCGAAGTAGTTCTCAAGTAGTTATTAGTTCTGAAGCATTGTTTGTAATCCTCCATATCCATTTATTGGATACATCTACAAACCGAACAGAACCAATATCATTTATACTATATTAACATTACGAGAGTGGGTATCGATAAAGTGAGAAATAGTGCTAAATCAGTATAATAAATTAAACTTATATAATTATTATAGCGTTTAAAATAATACGCGTTGTAAAAATAACGTAACGTTATAACGCGCTTTTAGTATATACCCGTTGCGAACACCTCTATACCTGTGCATGCACGAGGAGAAAGCGACAGGCAGTCGCATTTGCTTTCTCTTTTTTTTCGATGGACACATTTAAGGTTGGCTCCCTTACTCTATGTATAACAAATCTATGACAAATCCATATGGTTTAATTAATTATAAGACCAGTTTGATAAATGAAACATGTTTGGTTACATGTTATTAAACGTATCATATTATTTCACTTAAAATGTAGTCGAAAGATAATAAGGTATATTTGAATATAAAAATATGAAACTTCTCAATAAAAGTTTATTGTAAACGGAACAATAATATATAAACTACAAAAAACTAGTTTTGTAATTTGTTGAATTATGCTGAATAATACTATAAATATATAATATCAGGAAAGATAATTAACAAGTTCTATACTTTTCTGGAATCTTTTTTGTTAAAGTAAATAATTGTGAAGATATTTTTTATTACATAATTAAATGTACAGAATTAAAAATATTTGATTTTTGTTCAAATATGTCATTTGTCCTAATTTTTTTTATTTTCTATTGGCAATATTGGTTGCGGACTTACAGTCAGGTCGCTTATATTTAATCTGTGGAGAAGGTGTAAAATGAGATAACGTTAGGAGTAAGATAGGAATAATAATTCTATTTGATGATTTGATCTCAATTAAATAACTAAACAAAAACGTGAGTACCTATTCGTTTTATTTTATCCAATGGTTACTATATAATGGCAATTTTATTGAAATGAGCCTTTTTTATATTTTAATCATGGTGAAAGTAGGCTTTTAGTTACGTGTTTTGTTGAATTCAACCAAGATGGCCTGCTTTGAACTACGACCAGCTTATTGCGAATCTGAAATGGAAGAAGGAGAGATAATAGATGAAGTCGATGAACTATCGGACATATCATCGGAAGAGGAGTTCCTATTAAGACAACGATTGCAAGTTCTAGAAAATTATAACAATGTCCTTGAGCGTAAACAGGCCAAGAGATCATCGTATGAACAAACCAATGGTAAGGTGTTACGACGTAGATAGTTATGTATAGTCGAGCGATTCAGCTGCGATAAACCCAGACTAATAGAAAACCATTCTAGTACTCAAGAACAGCGTGCTTATACCTTCGGGACTAGACGTGGTTTTATTACTTACTATGAGTTTAGGTGCTATGTACCTTAAAGTGACCTGCTATTTACTTATTTAACCCCGGTTAGATACCATTCGTGTTTTTTTTTCATTAAGGTTAAAATGAGTCCGACAAACATAAGTAAACAAGTTTAGATTCACTGACATAATGAACTACAATTATACTCTCCAATGACTCACGTGTACTTAGATGCTTTTCGTGCGTCAAATCTGCATAAAAATTGAAAAAACACGTAATTGGGGTAACATTGCCTATAGACATTTTGTCTAATTTAAATTGTTTATTATTCTTTGAACCTGATTCAAATAAGTGACACTAAGTGCATTATTTGTTTCAAAAGCATAAATGAGTTAGGTTGCTACAAGAACATACTACATACCTAATTGTTTTCATTATTAAATTTAAAATTTTTATTTCATCATGAAATCATACAAATATTGTAATTTATTACTGTTTAATATCAGGTCCTCTAAAAAGTGTTATTCTAAATATTTATTAAATAATTGGTTTTCTATTGGCTCCTCTTTGACTAATGAAGGTTTTTAAACATGCATATGTTAAATGGCAATTATATGGCTTCAGGACAGGATGAAACTCATTACACTAACCATTTACAGGTCCATTGATGTCATTCAATATATCAGCATTAAAAGTTTTTTACACATGTTCTGTTATAATTCAATAGTTGAAGTACTGGTTGGGTACAGAAGTAAGAAGAAAAATATTCATTCAAAAGCTAAAAACATGTGTTGTTAGCTCTTGAACAAATTGTATATATTTAAATGTTTCTAAGTTCTTAATTAATAGTATTTTTGGAAAACACTTGTTGGATTAAGATAAGAATGGCATTAATTCATGTTCTCACTGATCCATACTGCAGTATTGCTACAGTTGAAATTTCCTATGGCATCTCTAGTTGGTGACCAATACCACACAAAGAGATTTCTTGGAGTACGAATCGAAAAATTTATGCAAAAGTATAATAAAAATTTAAATTATTTTCTATACAGAAATACATGTGAATTATATGATATAATATATAGTTATTTATTTCAAAATCTGTATAGCAGCAGTTGCTGTAGATATTTGGTGTTCATCTTAAATATAATAGGTGTACTGAATAAGTACCTTACTAGACATATTTTTTAGGTAAAAGGCCAAGAAAGGAAGTTAAAGTATATAATCTATCAGATATATCAGAGACTGATTTGGATGAGAATAATATTCATGTATCACAAAAATTTTTGAAAAAAACCCACACTGTTAAACCTCACAAGAGAAAAAAAGCTAAAGAGCCTGAGATTATAGTGACAAAAATTAAAGAATGTAAAAAGAAAATGAAGCAAAATAAGAAAAAAACCGTGAGTAGTTTACATATTAAATCTAGTGATGATTCAGATGATGATTTTTTTAACAAAAGACGAAAGTTAGCAGATGCAGTTACCTTAAAAAAGAACAAAAGTGAATCTACTTTAAAAGACAGAATTAACAGAATGTTATTTGGGTCTAAAAAGCCTAGCAACATAATAGAATTGAAAAATCCTGATACTGTGTCAGCCCAATTAGAATTTCACAGTATAATAAAGAATGTAAATGTTGCAAATGGTAATGTCAATTATACTAAATCTCATATTGTAAAACAAAATTGTGATATGTTAGTAATAGAAAAATCACAGTGTTCAGACAATAAATTGGATAATATAAAATCAGAGACAAATATAAATGAACATAAAATTAATATTGCAACAGAAGCTCCTGTGATTCCATTAAAGGAATCTATAGATCTGTGTACTGAAAATGAGAGTTCACAAGATTGTGTAGACTCAATTTTGAGTGAGAAAGATGGGAATAATATGCAGGTAATAAATGAGAAAACAAACCATGCAAGTTCAGATGAAGATCTGGAAATGTTAAGGGAATATGCGCTAAAAACAAAATCTTCCAAACCAAAAATTGAAAAATCAAATGAAAAATCAAGTGCTGCTGCTCCTGAAAAAAAACAATCTGTTGCATCTGAAGACGAAGACAGTGACACTGCAGAGCTTCGATTAATTTGCTTGAAATCCACATTGCTAAAAAAGGCCATAGAAATGAAACAGAAGCAGAAATTAAAAAAACGGCTCTCACAATCTTCTAGTTTACAAGATGATTTTAGGATACATACAGATGTTATGAATATTCAATCTGAAAACAATACTGATATAGAATCTGTTGATATGGATATTGGATCAGATGGAGAAGAAAAGGCGAAAGAAAACTCAAGTACAACAATGCTTGATACCTACTCAAATGATACTGTTAACAAAGATGGAAATTTAAATCATCAAGAAGATGAACTAGAAGAGGATGAAGATTTATTGCGTGCGAAATTATTAACATCCTTGACAAAAAATCTGCCAAACCTTGTACAGTTTAGTGTCCTTGATTCAATAAATGACGAGGTAAAAAATTCCACAAAAGATAGTGCAACAACTATGTCAGTACCTGCACCAGAAGAAAAGAAATTTATTATCAAACTAGGTGAATCTGACTCCGAAGGTGAACATGAAGCAACTAAAAATTTGACAAAAATGCATATGAAATTGTCAGAACATTATCAAGACTTCCAATCGAAGTTAGACACTCTTCTTAAATCGACGCGCATGGAGTTCGAAAAAGACACATTACCTGATGTGGTTCAAAAACCTGTTGTACAAAAATCCCCAGAAAAATTTGTCCCTAAGGTAAGAGATATTAGAAAAACATATTGCATGAATGGGATTAAAAGAAAAGTGAGGTAATTAAAAGTATATATTTTTAGGCTATGAATCATTTACCTAAATCTGAGCAAATTGAGTACAAAAATTTAGTGAGAAGAATGGCAGAATTAGAAAAAATCAAGCAAGCTCGGAACTCTCTAGTGTTATCACAAAACAAAACATCAATAAAAGAAACACTTAAACCACGAAATGTTTCTTTAAACAATTCAGAAAATAATTTGGAAGAAAAAATTGCTTTGTCAAGGTATGTAAATTAAATGATCTTTGTTCCATTATCATACACAATTGATTACAATATTAACCTATTTCGATTCCCCAGAAAGAAGATAGCAGAGGAATCAGTAAAAGTGCTTAAATTAAAAGAGGAAGCAAAGAAATTATCTCAAAAGTACAAAATAGTTGCAACTGAACTTAAAAATATAAGCACTGCCATAAATTTTAATAAAAAGCAGCAGAGGGCTGTCCACAATAACCTGCAGCAAATTAGATTGCATCATCAATTATTATTGAAAGGGTATTTTTTTGTTACTAAATATTTGTGGTTAATTTTATAAAAAATATTGAATGTATTTTTTTTTATTTCAGTTCCACTCATAATCTTAACACTTTAAATTCCTCAAACAGAATACCGTCAATAAGTAAAATTCAAAAAGAAAACAACCCAACAGCTAAAGATTCTTATACAAATTTATTAAAATCTGTCAAAGTGAGTTTCGTAAATGACGTAAACACGAGTGTACCATCAGCTGAGTCCCGATTATCAGTACAATTGGATGTCATTAATAGTAAAAAGATTGTTAAATTACCCAAAAACCCTCCTAAAGGAAGAATCGTTGATATTGTACCAAATTCAAATACTTTACCTGTATCTAAAAAAACAGATAAAGAGATAGGTAATAATCCACTTGTACAAAAAGGTGGAGGGAATAGTATTGGAGAAATAAAAGGAAAAGAAACAGTAGAAGATAGTGTTATTGCCAATGTTGATGATTATAAATCTCCACTAGCAGCCTTAAGGAACACAAGGTAAGTAAAAATCAAAGTACAGAACCTTATACTAATTTGTAGATGGCCTTAAATTTCTACTAAAATCGTATTAAACAAAAAGACAACTTTTGAAATATTATATTAATATAAATTTTGACTAATCCTTTTCCTGTATATGCTTGTAGCAGTAGCACTGTGTTTCATTGTAATTCCTTTAACCGATATTGCTTCTAGCTCAGTTTACGGTATGTTAGTCTGATGGTACTTGATATTGACACTTAGCCAAACATTTTGTACAATACGAAGAATGTCGTGGACGGCATGCGTACGGACATCGTCGCAGCGTGTTGCGATGTGAGTATGCAGTAAAACTGTCCACCAGTATTCATAAATGTGTATAATATTGTATAACTAACACTTTTCAGTTGGGAAGCAGATCCGAATGCATTCCTCTGTCCATACGAAGTTGGCGGCAGCTGCAGAGATCCCGACTGCAAATATCTCCATCCCAAAATCCCACCTCAACAATGACACCATACACAAACATAGACGTAGACACACTGCTAAACATACACGATACAAACGTTAACGCAACCATATTTATTCATCCTTGTCCTGTCCCAGAACTGCTTCAAGTCAAATGAGGAGTCGGCCATCACGTGTAAAGTATTTATGTAGACTTTTTATATAATTTAGTTTGGTGAACGTCATGCACGTCTTTATTTGAACTAAATGTATTCATGTCCATTATTATTTCTTTAAAGTTTTTCACATATTGTTTTTACCTCATAGCAACATTTTCACGTATGAAAGTAATATTAAATTTATCTTTCGCACGCCTTTCACATATCAATAAGAGATTTTTAATAACGATTTTTACTCGGCATTATGTTTTATGTTGACTAATAAAATTAATGTTCTATTAGAATTCAGTGTCTTCTTTTTGTTCAATTTATTTATATTTAAAAATTCTGTAGTTCCAAATAAGATTTTTTTTATTTATCTTTTATGGTATTCTAGTTGGGCGTACTTCATGCGGCGGCACCGTCTGCAGCCGGTAAGTTTCGAGTAAGTTTAAACTAGTGAAAATGTAGTGTTCTATCGACTGCCATTTTATTATCAAGACTGCAACGTGTCGGCGTCCATGGTAAAGTGACTATGTGACACTAGATATAAGTGAATCATAATTTTCTAATTTTGATAGAATGTACATAATATATATATGGATTATGTAAAGAGTTATAAATAAACGTTAAAAAAGATTGTCAATCTGGACTTTTATTTTTAAACATACAGCACCCGAAAGAAAACAACATCAGAAATTTTTACAAATAGACATTTTATTCAGATATTGTAAAAGAAAATATAAAGTAAAATACTCATTTCCACACAGATACACTTAGACAAAAATACGTATATTTTGGAATCAAATTCGATATAATTATTTTTTGATAAAAATCTTACTCTTATATAAAGGGAGAAATGTCAGTGACTAGATAGAATACAGTATGAAAGAAAGTACTGAATGAGAATTTCATATTATCCGATACAATATCATGATTGACAGTCACCTTCCTAACCTGTACGCTTTACTGTTGTAAATTGAATTTTTTTATTAAGCTTTTAGTAACTGGCTAAAATGTTATTTATTAAGTGAAATGTACCGATAATTTCATTTTTTCTGACGTAACAATAATTCATCATTTCTAGCGATATCGGATCTAGTTAAACCATCGGGGTCTGTGGGTTTGCAGGATAGTGATTTGTGATTATATTTCAATTACGTATATATGAATAGCTAGATGAAACAATGTTATCTATGGGCTGGAGATATCAAGGGTATGTAAAATTATCGGAATATAGCATCGATATTGTATATAATAATTAATCAGCCATCGACAACAATATGGTACCGAATAATAAGAAAACATTCCAATACTGTGGCAACTGTGGGCTTAGGAAGTGATTAGATCTACATAGACGCACAATATTATTCGTGTTATCATAATAAATAACGAAGTACACACATCGATTATAATTTCTAGTAATAAATATATACATATTATTTATATCATATAAAATCTAAGTCATAAGATATTTGGTGTTTTAAATGCCCAATAGGTATATTCAATGCACACTTTTTATTTGTTTGCTGTTTAATTTAATAATGCACTTTATGAATAAAAAAGCAACCTGCTAAAAGGCATTAAAGGTATTAAATGGAGTATCCAAACGGAGTAAATTGTTCATTTACATTATGCACTTCGATCGTCAAAATGAAAAGTTTTAGTCAAAAGACACTTGCATATGACAATTTTGGTAGGTTTTGATTTATTGAAATTGCCATAATTTAACTTTACCATAACTCAGATTGATACTAAAAAAGTGGAAATGTGTCATATATAATTAACAAACAGTTTTAGAAAATCTATATGTATGGTTCTTGTCGCACTGACCTTAATAAGCAACTTAAACAAATTCACGTAGATAATGCTTGCATTTAAAAATATGTAGTTTATTTTGCTCCTAGTAATTTCAAATATTTTAAAACACGTGAAATAAGTATTCATCTATAATTACATAAAAATGGTATCAAATCAAATAAATTTGTTTGTTTTATTTCCCGTCATTCGCGATTTTTAATTAAAGAAAAATCCTTTCGATAACAACCACGGTCACGGTCACCGCATGAATTATGTAGGTATCGTTACG
>DWMG01005665.1:0-10047 GCA_018244855.1 Elbella merops | reverse complement strand
TTCCTTCACCGTTAGCAAGTGATATTTAAATTTAAAACGCACTTTTATAAAGAGGTGCGCGCCATGGATTTGAACCCGGCACTCTCGGAGTGAGGGGCAGAATTCTTAACCACTAGGCTATCACTGCTTATACTTTCATCATAATAATACTTAATAATTTTTTGTAAGAATATATGTAGCTACACAAAATTATGTACATAATTTTAACACAGTGTAATTTAATACGAGAGATTAGTAAATAATGAATTGTCTATGTGCCGAGGTGATGCGGTTACATCTTTTATCCTCTTTATATAACCGTATCTTTGTGTCGTGTTCCTCATTACGAAGTATTGCTACCCCAGCTACTAGAATCACTTTCCTTTTGTCTTATATGGTCTTAGTAACATTGTCTTCGCTATTTGGAATTGGAAAACATTTGACCGTGTAACAGAGCGCCTCAAAGTATTAACCTCCTGTGTCACTTATAAAGAAATGAATATGCAAAAATGACTGGCTGAAACTAGCAACACAACACTATGCTAACTACCCAGCCACCATCCTTAAGATTTAAGGGCTGTTATTTAGATCACAATAGTGGTTATAGCTTGACAATGTTCATATAAATTTCGATATTTTTTAATTTAACAATAAAAAGGTAAGGTCATGTACCCGCATAATGCATTTTTTATATTCGTGATCTGCATAAATTATTTATTTGTTTGTACGTTTGTCTGTTTACACTTATTTGTATATAATATATCGAACATGACTCTTGTTTCGATAGTCCGAAAAATATCGAGTTTCCTATTAAACCCCAGACAATATTTCCTGACGAAACACGATATTTTTACCCAATCGGGGCAGGTGTGTTATAACATTAATTTGCTTTTCGTTACAATTCCTACGGTAATATATTATCAAAGAGTGTATATCTATTATATAGTTAATTAATTAAAATTTTATTAGTGGTAGATTTCCAAGATCTCTAGAATCGATAAATCAGAATCACAAGTGATACGGCTTAGAAAGCATCTACTACCTTCTTTCTTTAAAAATAAGATATTGATAAATGTAACGAAACTGTAATCTTTGACTCCATAGTGTCACGTAAACACGGAAACTTCGCATATACGTACGTACTTATAATAGCACACGGAGATTCACTGTTACAAAAGCTGTATGCTCATTAAATACACAAATGTGAGGTAGTGTACAGCTATCTATGTACAGATGCGTACACAAAGGGCGTTCATACGTAACACACAAATATTAGATCTGTCGTGTCGGGTAAGCGCGGCGCGCGCGCAGGGTGGCGCGAGGAGCGCTCGTCGCGCGTCGGCCCGGCAGACGTGCACAAGTCGGTGCGGAGTGAGGACGTTGGTTAGTGAGTCGGAAAAATATTTTATATCGTGATTAATGTTCGAAAAATGAATTAAAACCTCTATAAAGCCAAAGCAGATATTTTTGTGAGTCATTTAAACAATATTGTTTTTTACTTTTGTTCGGGCTGAGATCATTAAAGTTCAGCCGTCTGTCACGTTCGTTACGATACCGATCAAACAAAGCGTTAATTTAAATCTGGATTACATTTGTTTTAGTTCAATATTATTTGTGGGTCACGATTTATCTTTAAGCCTTCCACAAACTAGCGCTAAGGCTTTTATATGAAAAGTCTGGCTTCGCGATATTAAAAAGATAAAATTAATCCGTACGTGTCGCAACAGATTTTACCGATTAAAAATATGTAGTTATTTTTACTAACGACGATACAGATGAAACGAAGTTAAAATAGAACTTCTTTGAATTTTCCCTTGCACTAATCGAACAAATTAATTTTGTGTTTACCTTATTAAGCAGGCAAGGTTTTTATAGGCTAACTAATCTATTAATTATTGATACTCGAAGCAGTGCAAATAAATTATTTATACCATATTTTCCTTAAGTCCATTTAAACTTGTTTGGATGTCAAATAATCGGAAAACTTTATTCAAATATATGTACATACATACATTTTCTAATGTCTCCGCGATCATACATTTTCAACATCAACATGCATATTTATATTCCATATGAAGTTATAATAATAGTAGGATGTGACTTATGTCGACAGTTGTATGAACCGAGGAACTATAATGGACGATATTTATTTGACCGACCCGTTGTTCTCAATACGCCGGATATTACCAAGGGTACCAGAAGTACAGCTAGAAGAATAGTTTAAAAAAATAATTTTCAGTTTAATAAGTCCAATAGCAGAAATTTAAATAGTCACCTAAATGTATACACTTAGTCAAAAGATATGTGCTGCAAAATAAATATGATAGATTTTTTAACATTTATAAACACTTGAGATCAATTGAACGGTCAAATATGGTTTAGTAACATATAATATATTTAATATATAGTAATATTTCTATATGATTATTTAGCTAATAAATCCTCAAACGAATCATTTACTTTCGTTAGTGTAATAAATTCGCCCACAATCACGTGATATACATACATAGAAGTATTATGTAGTACGTACAAATCATAGCCATATCATTATCCTTAAACTGTAATGTGGTTTTATTCAAATTCGGTCACAACTCTTGTCCGACTCACATTTCGGAACGTTTTATGTTCCAGTGAAAGCATGGGAATCTGAACACAGCAATCGCACAAAAGTAACAGTCATCGTCAACAACAACCGTTCACAAAAAAGTTGTCTTTTATCAACACATGGTATAAATAAATACCCTTTCTGCTGACTTTACGCACAGAAAGTGAAACTAAATCATAATATTTATTATCTATTGTTTTATGAGCTATGTTTTATACGTCTTTTGTGGGAAATTTCAACAATATATTGGGTCGGAAGTTGAGTAATATTTCGTCAGCAATGAACATACACAGTATATTATACCTTGTTCACAGAAAAGCGAAATTGCGTCTAAGAAAAAAGTGTTCTGAAAGTTTATATTCTACGTCCTTTTGCGAACTTAGACCTATAAATGACATTGGAGAGTACCAGGTTAAAATTTTATTTATGAAATACATTTTTGCTGAATATCGTTCACATGTTCCATAGTTATAAGAACTTTAAAGAATAAATATGTTAGGTGTGCAAGGCACAAATATTATTTTCAAATCTTGAGTTTTTAGCATAAGTTTTGTGGACTTGTATACTGCTTGTAAGTCTAAACGAATCGTAATTTTATAGGGGAACTCAACATTTTTCTAATTAAATAAGCGTTGTACCTCGTACCGAAGTTTAATATAATTAAAACATTCAAACGAGCATTGAATATAAAACAAGGATACCTACTTTTTAAGATAGATTTTTTATTATAAAAAGTACTTAATGGTATTAAATTGAAGGAAAACTTTGATATATAATCAAACTCAGATATTGTTCGCTATCCGAAATTATTAATAGTGAAAAAGACGGAAAACCAGACGAATAATTTCAAAATACATTTTGTTTTATAAATGTAAATCTTTTCGATATCTTAAAACCTTTAAACCTTTATTCTTTCTAAACCTTTTGTTGGTATTTTTACATATACCTACATATACGAATATGTGTATTGTTGAAATCGTGGTTCTAACCAACTTCCTTTGCACTATTTCCATTACATTTAGGAATGAATCGATAAATATCGCCAAATATCTCAAATCTCGGTACGTACACATATAATCAGCTTGTCAGACTTCGGTAGTGGTAGATAGTGGTGATGGTGGACCCTCGTCATCCTGAGAGAAGACGTGTGTCCAACAGCGGAGTAATAAGTGTCGGTGATCTATGTTCAAAAACTACCAATATTTTAGTCAATATGAAATTTTATTATGATCCATCAAAGACTTGGGCGCTTGTGTCTCTCAATAACAGCTTGTCATCATAAAAATTACTATTCTGTTATTGTGCCGTAAAGTGTAAGAGGATTTCGTAGGCTCGAAAACTATTTATATTATAATATATCCGGTGAAATGGTTACTTCATTTTTTCATGAATCGTTCAAAGTCTATAAGTACTGCGTGCGAATCCAATTGTAGGCGCGTATCGGCTGGAGAGCTGACGATAAGCAGAGTGCGAGTTTTATTGAGAGAAGAACGAAATTGAATTTCGCTCTAAGGTTCTGTTTTAATTTACATATTAAATGTACCATCGAAAGCGTTCACAATAGTTTCGATCTTCTGGAGTTGTAGTGACTTCTTCTTAATCATACTGATAGTTTATTTCTTGTTATGGTTACGGTGTTTATGTAGCAAAATATTTTCAATGCTACTGATATGTTATGAAATGCTATTGTTTTTAGTTGATTTATTTTTGTTGATAAATCTATTAACATTTTCTGTATTGTTTTATAAATTATCGTGTTAATTATACTCGTATATGTTAGTCTTTCGTAACTAATTCAGTAATTAACAATAAAACAATAACTGTGTCATATCATATAAATAGTTTGTGTACTTGTTATTGCAGGTTTCTGCTTTGCAGCGAAAACAGAAACATCTGTCGTGTCTGTAAATAAACTTGCAAGTATGAGGACGTAGGTTTACTATAAAACATTTTGTCATAAACAAGGCCATGTACATGAAGACGGGTTAACAGACACTAAGAGTTAAATTATCTTGTACATTTCAGTATTTCAAAGGCCTATCAGACTTGTCAGACCAAAGCAGTTCACAGCTTTTGAAAGTTAACTGTCATGATAACTCACATAAGGAATTAGGGATCACTCATTAAGCCTTCCCAGTTGCGAGAAGACCAGTTTCAGAGAACTAAAAGGCAACACTCGTTTTCACTAGCAGGCACGGTTTTCTAAAATGGGGTGGTTAACATTGTTAAATAAATTATTTGTTTTGGTTTGGTTTTTAAAACGGAACCCCAAGACTCCCTTATTTCCTGCTCGATCAGACCTCCGTCACCACATCACATCAAAGCGGGTGAAATTGTTCGTGAACCTACCCGCACTGCCACTGAAATAATATTTTTTTTCGTCCAATGAAACGATTCAATGATGCGTTAACAAAACAGGGTGTAGCGCCGAGCACTCGGGGTGTGAGGAATGAGGTGATAAAGTGTTGCTACGTACCTTGATAATACTTGGTATAATATACTAACATGTATAGTCGTTCCCAGCACTGCATTACTGTGTAATACACATTAATATTTTCGTTCAATACGTTTTATTTTTCATACAAAGTGAGTTAGCCTCTCGTAATAAAGTTATTATAATGAAGTCGATTGTCAGTCCAGTCATGATTACGTTGCCGAATATAATAAGAATAATTCTTGCATAATATCTAAATACTAATAATACTAATACTTTATCTATACATATAATATAACTGTAACTGATCGCTGTCTGTTCATGGCAAATATATTTAAAAATTGTTTTTTCATTTTGTCCGTTTTTATGTTTGTGCACGCTAATATCAGAAACGGATTATCCGATTTGAATGCAGTTTTCCGAATTATATTGTGATGGGCTTCACTTAACATTTAGAGTTTTTTTTTCACTTAAATCGGTTAACACATAAAGAACTTATGTCGATCATCATTTATAGGTTGGGAAGAATAGAAATAGAAAAACTCTATTGTCTTGAACACTGTGGCACAGATAGTTAATAGACACATATTTGAAACTTAAACGGACACAATAAACAAAGCAAGAATACAATTATTTTATTTGTATATTTTTTTATTCTATATGTATTTTTACAGGGTTTTTGTAATGCCACCCTCATCGTGGCTCTCTTAGAATTGTTCTAGTTATGAATACTAATACTACGGACGAAATTATCGCATATTATAGTGAATATAAAATGTAATTTACACTTTAATAACGAACAGTGACTATAGTATTTAAATACAATAATTATTATTATTAATCAGGTCACTTGGCCGGCGATGTATATTATGGCATTACCCTTCTCATCTTGTGAGAATACCCGCTTTCAACACAGGCTTATAAAATGGCTGACGATAAATAACGGTATTTAATGGTATTTCTTAATGATAAAAGATATATTTATGTTCTTATGTGACCCTTGACAAACGAACGCATTGTAAGTATCGTTGCTTGTAAGTGTTACCAAAGTTAAAATGTGAAAAACATATCAATGTACTTTTTTGCCATATTACAGTATGAATCAACGCATTCGTTTTAAATTTCTAAATATAGGCGTGTAGCTCGCACCCTGTATAGTCGCCGATAAATTGTCCCCAACAGTGCTCTTTGAAGACATTTAAATAAATAAAACACGATCGATTTAACTTCAGAAGACGGCGGTATTATTTTCATTACGACGCTTTCAGATGTTTTACTTGTGATCAGATGAAAGAAAATTAAAACGGGATCAGAATGTTATTATTGGCGACCCGAATTTATTTATCAAAGTTAGTATTCGTCTTAAACGCATATAAATAAATGTTAGTGAATGTTACAGTGACTTTTTCTCTTTTTTTGGTTTAGGAATAACAACACACAATGTATCTATTTCCAACATTCTGTATTATGATAATAAAATTATAGAAACTAATGCTTAAATGCTTTAAGCAGAATTTTCGGCGTGTTTTAAGTACACTTTATATTGTAACGTTATATATAACTTATGAGTTGTGTTCTGTAAAATGGTGCCATATAAAAGGGATAAACAGTTGAAAACGTAACTTCACGCCTGTAATCCCCGAAGAGGTAGGCAGAGGAATGCAGAATACTCCCACGTTTCACCGGTTACGTTTACGTCACGTTATGGAATAGGTGTTGAGCCTAATGCCATGCATCGGGCACATATCCAGACTCCGAACCACTACTAGAAAATCTAAATTAGAACATTTTGTACTGTTCGACCCGGGAATCAAACCCTGGACCTCCCGATCGGCTGTCGCACTTGCAACCAACACGACCAACGAGGCAGTCAAACAGTTGAATGTGTATTATTTTCTTCAGGTCTTCTATATTCGCGACAAAAACTCGGGGCGGTAGCGTCATAAAACGTGGTGCAATCGTTGTATTGTTAAGCAAAACTCGAAAGGCGAATATAAAATAGTACTTTTTAAAAGAACTGTAAATTATTTAAGGTCCAGTTACCAAAGTTATAAACGATACCAACCATTAATTTTCCGATGAGTTGGTTATTTACGGTCCCGAGTAATATAAAGTAAGGAGTGGAGAGTATTTTAATCCAACTTCTTTCTTTTTATTTCTCTCTTAATACGTTGTACCTAAGTAGTTTTAAAATTCGCTTTAAGTACTTTCCAAACCTCAGCTTAATATAAAATATATTTTTCCAATGCGGCGATATTAGCAGGGCGTCACATTTTTCATTTACTTTTTAAAACTGTTTGTTGTATTTATTAATCGCATCGGATTACGTGCTCATATTGCCGTCCACGCTTTATCCTGTAACTGTTTATCCGTAAACAAAATGGCGTCACAATAAAACGATTGGATCGCGACCATCGTATTGTTCAAGCCGTTTGCGAATGTTCCCGGATTAATGGGGGGATAGATTGTTGTGGTGCTCGGTGGCGCTTCGTGGAGTTTATCAATTGATGAGTAGCATTTATAGACCATTTCTATCGATTACATGGTAGTAACAAGTGTAACACTTGTTAAAACTTTGAGCTGTTTATTTGAAAACAGTTCGTACAATTAGACTTTGCGCAGATATTTTTAAACCATCGTTCATTTATACCACCTAATTGAATTGCTTCCTGAAAATAATAATATTTTAATTGAAATTCTGAATCATTTGACATTTATTTTTACGTCGTGCAACCAAGTAATCATTTATTAAGTGATTTCAGACATTGTTTCTATCAGAAGTTTAGAATACGCGTCTACCCGAACAACAAACTAAGACTATAAATAAGTATATAAATCATTATGAATAACTTCGTGTTCAGGTGTTTTTACATAATTACTTTATGATTCTTGATCCATATTCTCGAAGGATAAGTGAAATTGCGCTTTTGTGTCGAGCTTATAACATTTTACACGTAAGTATGTTTCATCCTTTATTCCAGTCAAGTACCTACTGCGTCGGAATGGTCCATATCAAAAGTTCTACATGTGTACGTCTATAAATTAATTTGCAATAACCTCATACTAAATACGGCGTACATAACATACTGGGCGCGCGGCATAAATAAACATGCTCGGGTGTAGTTTGCGTGTGATCTGGGAACATGGCAAACATGAATAATTCATTGGAATCAGCTCCGACACGTTCAGAAGAACTATTGCATAACATCTTAATATTTCTTCCGTGTAAAGTAATCGTTTGGTGTTTACTACTCGTAACCCATACATTGTTAAAGATATGCACACATTGTAAGCTGCAAATATTGTTTTTTAGAAAATTTGCCTTGTATTACTTTCAATTATGTTCAGAGAGCGATGTGGATTGAGATATGTTGTGACTGGTAGCAAGGAAACTGTTATGTAAACATACATACATCAATACATGCTCGCATGTAGCACTGAAGCTGTGCTCCAGTTGGTTGCTCCAATATGTGATTTAAGGAAAAGCGACGAACCTGTATTACCGAGCGCGACCGTGTTCTGACGAGCTATAGAAATAAGTTGTAAGATTTTGAAATTTAAATATAATAATGTTTTACGTATTTGATCTCAAAGTATAGGAAGCCTGTGCGACCAGGACTGGATAATTTTACACATAAACAGAGTAAATACTCATTATCACACTATATTTGTCTTGAACAAAAATCAAACCCAAAAATCTCCGTCTCAGAGTCGCGTTGACCAATCACTTCCAGACCAATATTTCATTCCAACTCATTGTTCTCATACGCAATAAACAGAAATCGTCCTGATATGGTTGCACTCCAGTTTAGACTCTGATAGCAGAAAGTGGGACTACATAATTTTCATCTTATGAGAATTATGGAGTCATCTCACGTCATGTTAAGAAAAGTTCTGGACGATACTAGACGTTGTATCATAGCGATGTTTAACCAGCCTAGTCCATTCAGCCACTATTCTCCTCATCAGCATAATCCAGTTATCTCCACAGCGACATGTTTCGAGTTGTCGACGGTCGTCATCGGAATGACATTAAACTTATAATCCCGTTTACAGTAATTGGCCGGTCCATTTCACATTTTAAGCCGCTTAGTGCCAATTTGCAACAAGATGATTTGTAATCTGACGTGAGGCTTTCCTTGATGGCCGAGACGGCAGCGATGTAGTGTGGCTGGCCTTGGGGTGTGCTGGAATTTATGGCGCAATAAAGATAATTAATTAAAAACAAATTAGTAATTATGTTATAGTATTAAACACGTGCTATATTTTGGTAAGCGTTAAAGGTCCTTGTTCAAAATATTCTATATAAATAATCTTCTGTTAAACTGTCCAACCAACGCGAAATAATAAATGTATTTTGATCGATGCATTGAATACTGGGACTGACCGCGACGCATTAGCTCGTAACGCGACGCTGCCCATCCGTCTTCGATATACATATTTACCTCGCTTAAACGATTCCCTCCGTATTCGGTTTCTTGAATATTTGTTTTGGAACTGTGATCTGATTTTGCGCAGAAAACTTCAATAAAACGAAGTTTCGATTATCCTGTATTTTCCGAATTTGCTACTAAATCTTTTGATTTAGTAGCAATTTTTTTTTATGTTCTTATTTTGTGTTAGTAATTATTATTGTGCTATGACTTTGCTTCAATTAGTTGTTCATTTTTGAAGCTTTCAGCTCATTAGCTTTATTTCATATGTCACAAACGCACAGTTCCGGTGACAAAAGAAACGAAAGCGAGCAAGTACCTAAGCCGAATATAATTATTATAATATATTAGATTAATATTATAATATAACCCTTATGGATCCGATGTGTTTCATTTACATTCATTGCACTCAACTTTCCTGAGATTTAACTAATTTTTAAGGAACTTATTTAATTTATTTCCTTTGTATTTTGATGACAAATAATCTAATTATATTAATTTCAATTCATTATGCTTCTTCGGAGGTGTTTAAAGCACACTATGACATGGGTTTCTTCAATTGGGGCGTGAAAAATTCCTTCAAGGCAGGCAACATA
>DWMG01005664.1:0-10048 GCA_018244855.1 Elbella merops | reverse complement strand
GTGGTTCGGAGTCTGGATATGTACCCGATGCATGACAATAGGCTCACCACCTATCCCATAGTGGGACGTAAACGTAACCGGTGAAACGTGGGAATTTTCCGCATTCCTCTGCCTACCTCTTCGGAAATTATAGGCGTGAAGTTACGTTTTTACGTTTTTTTTTGAATATAAAAATCACCATCAAATAGTGAATTAAGACATTATTGTGCAATAAAAAATCGTAGCAATTAATAGATAATAAAGTAATGGGGATTAGCTTTAATAATCATATTTATTTAGCAATAAAACTATATAAATAAGTAATAACTATATGAATAAGTAATAACTATATAAATAAATAAGTAACATTTTCGAATACAAAAACGGGTGTTGAACTTAACTTTATTAATTAATATTCATTTCAATGAACGAAGAGTCTTCTGGCGCCAGACACGTCAGTAATACAAAGTCACTTTATTACACATGCTCTTAATAAATACATGATTATATTAAAATGTAATATATTTTAAATGTGTAAATGTTATTTTTTATCTTTTTAATAGCAGTCTGTTTATTTCAGTGACATAACGCGGTGAGCACATTTCGTTCAAAAATAAGTCTCTAGTGGCGTCACAAAAGGTAATTAATGAGTTATGTTGACATTAGCTCGCTAATTGAAATTGAGTAAATAAGTTACATATTTGTTCCATAAATTCTGTTACAATTAAATATTTATTTTGTTATTAAATATTTGTATTTAAAACAAAGTTTTCTATTAATACATTTCATGAAAATGGTTATATTTATAAATAAAGTGACCCGAGTCCATTAAAAACATATTTAGACACAATATATAGGGTCACGTAACAATGGTCCGTTTATTTTGAATGGAATATTGCTGTTCGAGGTGTAGGGGGTTCCAACCACCATCTCAGGAACCCAAGCCAACCTCACCTGCTCGTGGTAAAACCTGCTATAACAGACGAGGCTCTGGCGACCGACTGATTGCGGTATAGCGCAGCCTAGATAGGCACGGCTAAATGCCCTGGCCGCCGACTGGCAGCAGCGTCGGCGGTGCGAAAAACCGTGCCCTGCGATCTCCAACCCGCATGCCCAGCGTGGAGATTACGGGCATAAACCTCCTTTGGGCGAGGCCTATGTCCAGCAGTGGACTAAAAAAGGCTGATGATGATGATGATTAGAATAGCGATGTGATCATTGAGTCAAAAAGTCCACTGATTGCATTTTAAACGACACCTTCTTTATGTGAGTGATGACACCTTATTTTAATGATATATTGGCTTAGTTAATGTTAAGAAGATATTGTGATTTCGTTAATGATATTTTCGATTCTTAAGAAATGAATTAGAATGAAAACATTTTCAAGAAAGTTGGCCCCAAGAGATCTAATGATACCTTAGGGCATTAAATGATTTTTCTTTTAGGGCAAATGAACATCTAAGCCGTATCCGTAAGGTTCAAATAGAAAAGTTACTTTTTGTAAAGGAGGATGGGAGAATTGAAAATTCAAAATATCCTTGGCTATAGGTAAAAAAATTTAAACAGTGACTGTCCTGAGAAAAGGAGTCAGTGAAGAAGCAAATAAAAGAAATTGAATTCAGATTGATCATCACGAAAGTGACCTCACTGGGTAAATAAATTGCCGACAAATAAAATGGGCTTCGTTGCTTGGGGCATTTCAGAGCGGATGGATAACCGAAGCTTGTAATGTCTAACCTTTTAAGTTTTGGGTCAAGTTATGGGAGGAAGAGGAGGGCAACCGACAACTGAGATAAAAAAGATGGACTGGTGAACAATAAAGTGTCGAAACTTATCAGTCATCATGGAATACACCCATAATTAGCATCAGCCAGGATTTCTATTTGAAATTTCAAAAGAAGAACTAAGAAGTATGAAAATGAATTAAATGTAAAACATACTCGTATAATACCTTTACTTTGTCTAAAAGGATATAGCTTTCACCGACTATTTAGACATCTCTTATCTCAAGATGAATTTCAAATCTGTGTCATCAGAAACCTGTATCATTTATTTCGGTCTGTATCATCTGTTATCGTTTATTCCTAGATAGATATAAGCCATTAGTATAAGAATGTTTTAATAACAGCAACGATAAATTTATTGAGTGCTGTGTCTCTCATATGCCAGGTATTTGAAGAGTTCACCATCGTATTAAACATTCCTCTTCCATCAAATTTTTCTTACCGTGCTCAACCCATCACTTGGACAGAACATAAAGCAAGTCATGTCGTTCCTATAGCTGCTTTTACTTAGAATCTCAGCACATTAGGAGCCTTTAGCAAAATACGAGGTGCGTTATACAACAACATTACAAAACTTTTATTGCCGAGTGTCAACGCCATAAAGTGTTATACGTAAATGTACATGTACAGTACATGTTATAAGTAAATTATTTTCATGATTACTGTTCAGGGGTAGCGTACATAGCTTCTCGATTTGCGTTAGATCAAAGTTACTACTTAATAATTGTTAAATGTTATTAGTTTAGTTTAACTTTTTGATTGTATATGTATACTTTCTGATTTCTGTTGTTCCGGTTTTCGGACATTTATAGCGAAATGTAAGCATTTCACTCATGAAGTGGTTAATTAGCATTTCATCTCTAATTTTAACGCCGCTGTTTCTATTAACAATAAACATAAAACCTAGGAATTTAACGAATTGAATTTGCTAGTCTTAGTAATGCAGTTAATTAATTTAGTTTTTTAATTAATTGAATTAGAACAGAGAATTAGAACATCAGTCTAATGTATACTATATTGGCATTACTCAAGGCCTATAATGCTATAATAAAACATACAGGTACACAAATACCTTGTACTTAATACATAACAGTGCGTTTTATGAAAACTGATACAAGTTATACTACAGGTATCATCATTTTCTGTGCGAATCATCATCATTTGATGGTTACTTTGAAATTTGAGGTTTATACTCGTATAATACAAATCTCCTCACAGAACTCACCAAGATTGTTGGTTACGTATGCTGTTAGCGGTGCGTCAAGCACGCCTTGTCCGACGGATGTATAGTCGTCAATAATAATTAATTAGCCATCGACATCAAGAACGGTTGTTATTCAAAAGTACCCGACCGTGTTAAACCTAAAAAGCCTACTAGGACCTTCCATACGCTCTTAGTTGAAATAACAAACTAACCCATACAGCAAACACGATCTGCCTTTTTCTGCAAAGTCATGCACACCGTAAAACCTTTACGGTAATTGAAAATCCCTATAGCCGCATCGGGGCGAACACACACTAAATTGTGGTTGATAAAGCAAAAGATATTGCTATAATGTCGAAGTCATTATTTCTATTAAAATTATTATTTACTGTGTGAATATTAGAATGTCTTTTTTAATATAATTATACAGTTGTTTGAAAATAGAACAGTCGTTGGCCTACTTCCACTGTCGCCTCTGTGTGATTTTTTAATTTATTAACGATATTGAAATAGCATTGTTTGACTTATTGATGCGAAATTAAGCCATTAGGTCGTGAAACCTGACCTGAGGCCGTACCATATTGCGTTACTCATGCTAAATGATTTATAGTGTTAATTATATTTATTATAATTAACACTATAAATCATTTTTAACTTAAAAAAAATGTAACATCGAAAAAATGTAACATCGTGCCTGTAGAGTATTGTTATTGTGCCGTAGAGTTATTGTGTGAAAAAATGTAACATCGTGCCAATCTTCGAAGGGGTGGGCAGAGGAGTGTCGTGCACCCCCAAGGCTAACCAGTGACGTATTAGTCCTACAATGGAGTAGCTGGTGAGCCCATTGCCATACACCGGGCACAGATCCAGACTCCGAGTCACTACTAGAAGTTCTAAATTAGAAAAATTCAATAGTAGGTACTAGAGTTAGAGTTAGAGTTATTGTGTGCTTAAGCTAAGTTACCATATGTGTCATAAAATCTCTGTGTTATTATACCAATGTCACGTAAGGGTTATTTGTAGTGTGGAAGCTCCAGTCTAGACACATAATTAAATTCAAATACTCCGTGTCTCAGACTCTGAACAAACATTTAAATTCATTATTCAGAATGGAACATGGAACAGCATTAATATATCAGATAGGTATGTATTGGTGTGGCGTTGGTACTTAAGCTAGTATACCCTATACGAATATGACGCCTATAATCCCAAAACGGGATTATAGGCAAAGGGGTGTAGGACACGTCCCTGTTTCACCAGTTACGTTAACGTCCAACCATGGAATAGGTGGTGAACCTATTGCCATACACCGGGCTCAAATTCAGACTCCGAACCACCACAAAAAAATATCATCTTGCCCGTCATTCCTGAAGGAGTAGGTAAAAGAGTATTGTACACTCCCCCGTTTCACCAGCTACGTTTCACTCCCACGGAATAGGGTGAGCCTATTGACAAACACCGGGCACAGATGCAGACTTCGAGTCACTAATAGAAATTCTAAATTAGAAAAATCCCATAGTATCCGACCCGGGATTTAAACCCAAGCTCTCTCAATCGACAGTCACGCTTGCAACCACTGGACCAATGAGGTAGTCATTAATAAGTAATTTAGTATATCAATATCTAGGATGATTATATTAGTAAGTACAGACAATAAACAAAATGGTAACAAAACAAAGTGTATTAAAAAGTATAGTACATGATGGAGAGGTGTGAAAACATCGCAGTTTCACAAAGAAACCGTCCTGATTTGATGGCTACATTTTTACGCAGCCGATGCAGGAATTTTCCAATTACTGAAAAAGGTTCGCACACTGGCAGAAGTCAGAGCCAGAGCTACTACTATGCTCAGCAGGCCATACCAAAATATACATCAAGATAACAAAGAAACTGATGCAGCCTAACAAGAAATTGTCTTTTTACGTTCCAAATACTGAACGTGGTAAAGACCCTAAATGATTTTTGAAAAGTTGTATGTTTATATATGAAGAGAACATTAAAGGCAGACAGTAGTCATAACTGGTCAGTGTGGGTCATAACTGTCTGGACGCGACAAACAAGTCTGTAGGAATAAGACTGTTAGTGTCAGTTTAGGGAGTACAAGATGTTAGTACGGTCCGGATTGAGTACAAAAGGAAGCGTAAGAGGCGCGGTTAGAAGTTTTAGACCCAAGTTAGTTTGTTTGTTCTCTATTGTTATGAACAATGGCATTTTTTGTAAATCAACTCAAGTGAACACAAAAATTTGTGTCAGGCACCTCATACACCTCATAAAAGATGTAGTATTCCGCAACTGCTTATTATGTAACGTCCAAGCTTTTTTTTATCAGTATTGTTTGAGGCTTTCAGAATATTGCTCAATAGGCAGCTGATTTTACAAGGTTCAAGATGGCTGAATTACCAGATTATTATCTTAATTTTTAACCCCCAGTAACAACTTTTACGGCGTCGTTAAAGTATACTCGTAAAACGATAAAGATGAGGGGTTTGAAGTCACGATTTAAGTTTTTAGGAGTTAATTTTCATTATCTCCAGTTTAATTATATTACAAGTAGGCTCTGGTGGGAAGATGTTTTCGTTTTCAATAGCTTCTGCATCGCGGATTTGTTTGTATTGTGATTTAAAATTACGAAAAGACAAACTCGGATTTAAAATTATAAGAAGACTTAAACATAAATTTAAACGTATTAGAAGATTTCAACACGAATAGGAATTGCTTTCGGATTTAATTTTCATTGTACGATTTTAATAGAATTTTAATTCAAAATAAGACAAGGATGGAAACATAAATGTCCACATTGATTTAGTAACTATTACACATTTATGTAATTTAGTAACTAATATGCCTACTAATAATATTTGTGCGACTTAATAACTGTAACAAGATTATTTGATTTAGTAAGTATTACACATTGTACATATTTTTCTACGTTTAAGTTTCTTTCAAGTGTACAAATTCTAAGAACGGGTGCTGAGAGCTAGAATAAGGTGCTTTTGGAATAGCTTCCCGAGCGCATTCCCAAGCCGGAATAAGAAGACATATGTACTTGCCAGAATAGCCTGGCTTGAAATAATTATTTTGTTTGCTCTCTAAGTCCTGTGTGCATACATAAATTTTGACATTATTTTGTTACATGTACATTTTATTACATTTTTTTTTTCATTTTACGACTGGTTCACAATATAACAAACATGCCTCAAACATTCCTTATACATTTCAACAGTATATTCATATATATAGGTGTATATGTGAATATATTCGTACTCGTATATACAGCGCCTTATACCGCAAAGCTGGTTCTTATGAGGCTGTATCTTAAATAGCTCAAAACAGAATTAATTATGGGGCGTTAAACATGATTCAACCCGAGGATAACGTCTATACGAAGCGTCGTCTTGATAATACCCCTCTTCATCACTGGATAATTAATGATAACATGCGATTTTGGTACAATAGATGAGCTTAGAAGTTAAGCGCAGCGGCTTAGTTGAAGGGAACTTTGTATGTGCGATATGCGCTTGTATTTCCTATCTGTTTATATGTAGAATTGTATTCAAATTTAAATTCTTTCATTTGTGACGTAAAATGAAAAATATTTTATAAGAAAAATGCGCTTATACTGCCGAAATAACATACAAATGTAATTACATTTTTTATATTTGTTGCAAATACTTAGAAATTAAATTTTTACAATACATTTTTAAAATCAATGTGTAGTGGCTGTAAGTCGAATTTTCCAGAATTTAATTCAATGATTTTTGCTAAGCATTGCTTTTACATCGAAAATAACCCACCAGCAATTAAAGAACCAACAACTTAATTAAACTGACTTAGAACAAAACTTTATTGTGGTAAACAGGGCGAAATTTAAATTTGAAAAATCATGTTGTAATTCTATGCAACAGCCTCTTAACACCACCACTAAAACAACTGAAAGAAAACACGGTTAACCAATAAAAAACACTAAATATATGTTATTCACTCAATTTAAACTTAAATTTTAAATGCCTTTCATTTTCATGAATAATTAATTAATTGAATCATGTACCTGTTTTGATAGTAATCCTCATAATTTTTCTAACTTGACATTCCCAATAGTAGTTTGAAGTCTTTATATGTGCCAGGTGTACGGCAACAGACATACCACCTATCCCCTGATACGACGTAAAAGGTAACTACGGATATACCCGTTAGGGGATAACAGGTGCGATATTAGGTTTTTTCTTATTTACAGACACTCCGCATACAGGCATTCGCAGCCATGACGTTACGTTATTTTATCGTATTGCAACGATCAGTCGAAACAGAATGACGTAGAAAGCAATTTACAGTTATATCCTGTAACCCGTTCTCGTGATGCGTAACCGAAACGCGGCTTATGATTTAATAATTATGATCACAATAATTATTCCAATAAATATTTAATGCGTACATACCGCAATTATGTAATATTTATGCATCATGACTTCATGTGTTCCACGATCCCAATTGATTAGTTGGTTTAACTGCATTTCATATCTGAGGTGAATTTTGTTCCAACTTATTAGTTATGGGTTGGACAGAGAGTGTAACTACTCTCTTATGTTGACCAAATAGATCTAGGCTAATGGGAGACTGAGAAGTCGCTAAAGCTCAAGTGCGTATATGTAGCAAATAATGAACGTAGAAGAAGTATGTCAGGTTTGTATGCATTCATATATTTGGTAAAATACATATGTTCTTTGCCTGTGATGTATACTTTTAAGCTATTTGTTAAAATCTTTATTTTGGTAAATCTTCCAATTTTCATCCTCTTTGAACGAAACGTCAGAACGTCCATTTGTATGCAATACGATATTCTTATTGCGTACTAAAACAACTGAAACACAAGAGGAAAAATAGTAGTTTTGTTTTGAGTAGGCTCTTCGAAGACATTTCTAAATGCGATGTTACGGGACGTTTTGAGATTCAGAGCTCCAGAATAATGAGAGCTATAATAATAGGCGTAGATTTTTGACTTACTGGCGAACTGAACCGTTTGCGCAAACTTACTACGAGCGGTATGTCGAGCATCAATTCATCCGCTCAACTTGAGCCTAACAAGTGAGCGAAAGCAAATAGTTCGGTAAATGTACTTGAGTCGACGGACTTATTAAGCGAACTAATTCACTAACAAGGTTCTACTTTGTTGGGATCTTAAGACGTTCGTTTTATTACGAGCGAGTAACGATAAAACGATTCCGATAAAAATACCAGAAAACCAAAAGGATAGAAGAAAACGCTGCTGGTAAGACCAAACAATATATTTATAATACTTATAATAATTATACTCTTTATTGTACTCCATAAAGAAAACAGTGAGACAAACAAGTAAAGAACAATACAATTGGCGGTCGTATGACTAATAAGAGATTTCTGCCAAGCAGCCAGCTCGATAGGGGTTTTAACTTTATACAAAACAAATTAATTATCTTTATTAAATATTATAGTCATAAAACGATTAGTGGCAATAAGTCTTAGTAATATTTAAAAGGGGGACTCTAAAATATTACTGGAGCAAAATATTAATACTGAGCAATGCAGAACGCAGAAAGAGTAGACTAACATGATTGCGTAAAATCGTAATCTCTGCTCCACTTTGCAGAGCATTGCGGACAAAAATTTGCCGATTAAAATGTATTTGTTGTAATTTCATTGTTAATACGCATTGCACAACACACACTCTATGAAGATATGACCAAATACGAGTCACAGCTAGGTATCGCTACGTTTAGTAGGTGTCTTCATAACAAGTGTTTCGCTTAGATCCAGTTCATGATACAGCTCCAGATAACTGCTGCTTTTAGTATTAAAAGCAATTGAAATAGAGCAAGTAAATCAGAATGAGCGAAGAAGCGTGAACAGTAGAATATCCAAACAATTCAGAGCTTAATATATTTCCTTTGCCCTTCGAATGCTTGCGGTAAGGCAAGTATGTAATCGGGTGCAGGTTAACTCGCTAACGATGGTTTGAACAGGGCCCCGCTGTTAATTTTAATTAAAAAAGTTTACAAGGGTAACACATCTCATTACAACCCTGTTCCCTGGATACTTGAAGAGTCCCGAAATAATTTTCCTATGTTGTTGCTACATTGATTTTAACATTGTCGTGTGCGTTCACGTATGTATGTGTTTTTGGTATGGGAATTATAGGCGATTATCTAGTCGGTAATAAATTATGTGGTACATTTTATCGGTATAAATTTACAACGCTCATACGAATGGTTGAATGTGAAACATATCATTCGTATGTGTTATTTTCGTAAAATAATATCATTTCATATATTCATATCCGTATTTCAGGTGCAATATTAACGAATGGGACACGCAATTCATACAAAATATTATAGTTACAAATGTTTTAAACGTCTCAATTGTACTGTAACTGTTCTTGCATCCTAACACCGCGTACCGATACGTATTTTGAGAAAGGTTAGGAACTTATACCGAAGCTGTGTATCTGGATATTCAGTGCGTATTCCAATAATTTATTTCAGAATTATTTGTTTCTTTGGATATGGTGTTTTCTTAACACATATCTGAAAATGATTAAGGCGACGGTTATGTGGGGATTTCGATTATATAGTAGGTTTGAATTTTCTGGAATCGAGATATGGATTAACAATAGTTTAAATTCTGGATTTTCTCTGTCAATTCGTTCAAGTAACGTATTGGTGGGGGCTTTGTGCCTCCCTCTCTCATCCTCGGTCTTAGTTGAGGAAGAGATCCATGGCAAACATTCGAAGATAGGATTGATACTCAAGATCATATTCATGTTGTTATATTAGTAAATGTAGGTATATAATTAATTTTTATAAATAAAAAAAATATATATGAGAGGAGACCCGTATTTCAGCAGTGGAATTGTAATGAGTTGAAAAAAAAAATATTTTTAATAACCGTCTCCATTAATTATTTTTTATAGCCACTGGAGCAGACGTGTTCTGGAGTGGAGACCGCGACTTGGCAAACGTAGTGTAGGACGTCCTCCAGCTAGATGGAGTGACGATATACGCAAAGTGGCTGGCAGTGGTTGGATGCGAAGAGCTGAAGATCGAGCTCA
>DWMG01005663.1:0-10048 GCA_018244855.1 Elbella merops | reverse complement strand
GAATAAATAAAAATACCGGTTGAATGTTTGTTCCAATTTTAAATTCATTCACGTATTCCAAATTCATACTAGACACGGTCTAGTTTTGATCGGCAAAGTCTACAATTGTACGAAACGTTGTAACCCAACTCATAATTTGTAGAACCAATTATTACCAACCCACTGAGTTGCACATAAAACAATGTAATGGGATAATTACAAGAATTAGTTACAAACTTTGTGTAACGCAATTTTGTAACTTTAATCACTTAATTTGTATGCAAACCTATGAAAGTTAATGTGCATTACATTTTTTACCGCTGTAGCATTGAACATAAAAAAATTAACGACAACATTAAATGAACTGAAACCATCATCATCATCAGCCTATTTCTGTCCACTGCTAAACATGAGTCTCTCCAATAGGACGTCACTGTTCTGCTCCTCGCATCCAATCGTTGCAAGCAAGGCATGGCAAGGCATGGCAAGGCATGGTCTCCCCACTCCAGTACACATCTACCATAACCATCTTGTATTATAATTAATTAAACGTAGTACCTTCCGCTTTACGTAATTTAGCTGTTAACTCGTTAACTCGTTAGTTAAAGAAATTTTCCTATACATTTAAACTAATAACTGATGCTTCTCACTCCTTCGTTCTGCACCTGACTCCCTTATCCGAGAAACAGTATAATACAATATTCTAAACTCTTAGTGTCTACATTACTGGTAGTCCTGTTTAAAACAAGAGTTATTACGAAAGCAGACATGCCCACGGCATGAACTATGGAATTAGCCTACTTAAACAGCTACTTATCTCACATCGGCGAAACGTTTGTGAACTCCGGTTTTGGACGGTCAGTTATTACAAACTTACCATAAAATTTAAACGAAATTGCTCTACGAGAAAATATATTAAGAAAACTACAGCATTAATTATAGCAGGATCTATTTATCTACCTGTGTAACCGCCTACATTTCCTGTGTAAGTTTCACTAATTTTTTCAATACTATGGTGTATAAAAATATTAAAGAATAGCTAAATAAAAGCGATAAAAACTGTTTTCTTGTTTTATCACTTTTATTTATTACTTACTAAATTCCAGCAAAGAATCATTGCAAAAAATAACAAATAGTACTCAAGTATGGAATTTCTTTAAACTTTAATTTTTTTTAGTGTTCAGATATATATTAGCAGTAATATTTGTGGTTGTGCAACGGTTGTATTATTATCACTTTTCAATAGTACTACTAAGTACTAGTACATGACACGCCAAGATCCTCACGAAATGACCAGGTCACACTGTATGCCTGGAAGGCTTTCTTCTTCTACTATTTATTATTATTTGTCGTACAGCTCATTTACGGATTAGGCAGAAAGCGCCGACTGCCAAATATCTGTACCTTACACACCTGACGTGCCTCTTCTACTTTTATGTTAACTTTACGAAAAAAGCTCAGTATGATATTAGCATAAAAATTACATTGCAATAGTTGTTGCAATTTGATAAAATTATCAAGTCCATTCATTGGATTTTGTAATAACGGGAAAGCGCGTACCAAGTACTGTGAAAGATTGATACGGACCAACCACCATTCTTAGGAAATTAACGGCGATAAATTTAACCGTTCAGCCAGCTCCTGCGTTCAAATAAGCCTCCGCTTGAACCAATTTACATTTCGTTACGTAAACTTAACTTTGCAATCCAATACATAGCTCTACTTGTGCAAACGCATCAATATTTATCTATACCAGTGAATAAATTATATTAAGAAAATGCTGAGATGACTCAGATTCCATTGTTTGTTAATTAACAGCAAATTGCTTCGGTTGTTAAATTTATGTCGCGTTGAATAGATTAAATGTCAATAAAATTTTGAATGGAGTACGATATTGCCTTAAGCTCTATTGATATTGTTTGAGCGACATCCATGTCACCAGCAGTTACAGAATGAGATGGCCCGAGTTAATGAGATCGCATTAGAGACTATGGCCTTAACCCTCTTAACATGAGAGGAGACCCATATTCCAACAGTGGAATGATAAATTGGTCGATTAATGAGATGATAAAGGATAACACCAAACCACTTTAAGCATTTACTTCTAAATTTTATAAATGGTGTCTAAACAGCCATAGCCTCGATATTAGTTTTTAAATATGGTATTGTGTAGAATCGAAAGGGAAAGACACAATTACATAATATATTTACATTAAATAACATTACAAATTTAAACAAAAATATCCTTCCATGAACGTACAAAAATAATAGTCAAATAAATATATATGATCTGTGCGCTTGATTGAAGTTAAAACTTAGACGTATTAAGAAATGAATTGTAGAAAGTAATATAAAAGAGAAGATCATTTTTATTGGCATGCAAAACTGAGAACAACCGCTATTACAAAATAGAGCGCTTTACGCCACGTGACCAACTGTTAAGCTAGGCACGTGAACAACCATTAAGATTCCGATAAACTGGTTCTGTCATAATAGGTTTTAAGGCTGGCAGTTAATTTTGACAAATATAGTGTAGGAAATATTAAATACTGGTACGATAAACACGAATGATCGAAAACGATTAAACAGACGATTCTCGGCCGCGGTGTACGATACCGCTTAATAAATTCACAGAGATTACATCGACTTAGCTTGAGTTTGCTCCGTGAAAAGACTGACCGACTTACCCGTAGTTCAATGGTTAGTTTCGTATTCGTAAGTCCTTATAAAATTCCAAATGTAAATGTAAGTATACTGCTGATGAGTTACACAGGACTCAGGAATAGTGGTGTAGTATTTTACAAATCACGAGTCAAAGCTTTCAAGCCGGACTTGACTGACGCGATAAACTACGACCTAACCCTACTTATGAGAAGATACCCGTGTCCAACAGTATAACGATATAAAAGATAATATAGAATGTTAAGCCTCTAATTACACCTAACCAATGACACCGGATAATACTTATGAGAAACGATGACGTCGAATATAAATCCCTCATACATTTGATTACTTCATTAATGTGCACAGTTGTACTGCTGTTAGCAACAAGTCAGCCGATTATGACGGTTAAAGCATCATAAATCCGTTTCATTGCCGGTCGTATTAATAAAAACAGAAGTGCGGAGCGGTGACATTGTTAAATAAGGTGGCTGTCCGAAGTAGAAAGGGCCCGACACTTTGACTGTCAAGGTTAGGTTTCATATTGCTTACCGATTACCGCTTTTGGCGGGAAGTTTCGGTGTAATTTTATCAATTAATAATATTATTTTATCTATAAGGAAATAATTATTATAGTGTTTTTCAGCTCTGTAAGGATAGACATATATAACATGCCGTGCTGACTCCATAACACATAAAGATAATTTAGCGGTGACATACTCAATTTTATGTGTGTTTTATGTAATATCTGGAAATACAGTCTCAGAGCGTATAACTAGATATTGCCATGTAGATCAGATGGAGATGTAATGGAGGCCAATATCTTCAGAAATAAAGAATGGAACTCATCAATGAATAAAACCCAAAATTTGACAGTACCTTGCTCTACATTTTACAAGTGCTGTGTTCTGATAGTAGCTTATTTCATCATCATCATCACCAACTCTATATCATTCCATTGTTTGACACTTATATCCGTTTTTATATCCATTGACTCGTGTTTTACTATCATACAATCTCACCTGTCTGAAAGCGAGATGCAGTCTAGGACGCACGCTTAAAAAATGCCTATTCAGTATCATTTTCAGTAGTTCGCATAGTCTCCTTTCACACTGAGCAGGGTTAACTAGTATTGATCTACACATTAGTTACCTGTGTTAGCCCGTGGGTCTCTTGCGGCAGCGGACGAGATTCCACTGTATCTGGATGCCCCAAAACTAGTCGCGAGATAACCACCCGAGAAATCGACACCGAAGTGATCGTACTGAGCGACCGAGAGCGCGACGCACCCGCACAGAACTAACGCCTGGAAAGAAAGAAAATTACATTTAATAATCAACAAAAATCATGCTCTGTGTTCTCTGTCTACCCTGCTAGGGACTTGGTGGGACGGTATAATAATAGTAGTACTCAATAAAATATAAATCAACAATAATATCAAAATTTACATTCACCTACCTACCTAATAATGTTTAATCACAATTATCATAAATGGCAACAAACTTGAATAATAAAATAGGTATTTAAAATTAAAAATGTTAATTAGCGGCAATTAAACAGAAGTATGTTAATTATCACACAAATTATAATAATGAAAATAAAAACAATAAAGTGAACATTTATAACCAGATTTAGTGTTATTAATAATAATTTATGAAAGGTGTTTACTAAATTGTATCTCTGTATAAATATATAAAATACAAATATTTAACGTATGTCAGTTTTTTTATAAATAACTTTGAGTAGAGAATAATAAAATAAATATTACTTGTGAACCGTGGTAGGTAAATAGAATGTTTCATTGTATGATATGTAGGGTTGTCAGTCATTCCAAATAACATTTTATAAATCAAAATCCTAACGCAAATGTCGCTTCAGATCATGTTTGCTTGCCTTATAACCTGTGCTAATAGTTTAGCTTGTTGCTAATGAAAAAACATCGTATTGAAAGATTTTACTCCCGCTATTAAAATGGTTGTTTAGTTATCTATCCGTTTTTTTTTATAAATTTATATAAAACTGTATTTATGATTGCTTATTCACAATTAAAGCTCATAAATATATTAAGCAGTGGCAACCCTAACAGTATTTTGAGCTAAATACAATCTTATGTCTTCCGTGACCTTATTAAATGTAGGCTACTTTCAAATCAATAAACAAACACAATTACTCAGTATTTCCTTATCATATTGTACCGGGATTCTTGTTTATGATAAATTGAAACAAATTAAACTTTTGAGTCAATAAAACCTTAAATGGTCTTTATGATTACGAATGAATAATTGTCGCAATGTCTGGTTGAAGGGAAACTGGAAATCGTATGGTTTTTCAACCAATCTTAGAGAGCGGTGTCTACTATGGCCGTCACATTATATAGTACTTACCTATATACCTGTAATTTCTAATCTTTCATCTAAAATGTAAAACGAATGATCTAAACTGTTCGGCTATTGATTTTTAAACCATCATTGGTCGTCAAATAAGTAACGATGTGTTGTCTATAAGATGCTTTAAATAGATAAATTCACGCCTATTTTTATCACAACTTTACAAAAACCTAATTAACTCATTGACCATTATTTATGCAAATAAAAATACTTTATATAAATTTAACAATACTATATTTTCTCCAAGTAACGTCTACTAACATAACATTAATAATTCAAGCTTTGACATTTATAATTATAACCAAAATAATTAATTAATTATATATAATTATGTCACTAAACCCTATAAACAGTATCAAGTAGCGGAAACATACGGGCTTGCATTCGTATTTAGCCGCGTATGTTACGTCACACCGAGTTCACATACTGGCTCGGACTGGTGCCCGAACTTGATATGTGACCTCAGGCGAGGCTGTCCGACGGCGGGCCACTCGTGAACTTACTCGTAACTGATTAATCACACGTGCCCGATTTACATAATATATAAAACAACTTACGTTATATCCGGATAATGTTACTGATAAGTTATCAATTATTGGATGATAAGTTATCAAGGATATGGTTTATCATTTTGTATTAAGAGCAAACAATACTTTCTATTTACCTGAATATATGTTATTCATAATTATTTAATGTTATTCACATAATACAGTGTAATGATTTGATGATAATCCGCTGGAGCTATAGGTTTCAAATACATTGTATGTATACCAGCGAAAGACAAACACGATAATAAAGTACCGTATAATAGACATATAATAATTAATAATTAATATATTATATTATAATATTATTAATAATAATTAATATATTATATTAACCGTAGATCTTAATATCCTTTAGAACAGCAAAATTTAGCAACTCACAGGTAATTTTCTCATTATAAGAAAAGACTTGTGTCTAGCAGACGAGTAATAAAAGGATCCATATTCCTCCATTCGCGCTTTACTAACCCTCGTTGATGCAATTACTGTGAATTTTCAAAACTCTTAATGTATGTCCTTAGCAGCTAACGTAGCTTAGCAAACGACAACAACTACTATTAAAATGAACAGCACAAATTTCATTCGGAACCAAAAAATCAAAATCAAAGAAAACGCCAGAAAGCATAACGTTAATCTGTTTGGAAATGGTCGCAGCCAATTTGCACAGGCGACGCTTGGGCATTTTAATTGCGTCCAGTGATATATTTACCGATGTTATTGACGCGACGCTAGTTAACTAAATGTTCGAGCTGCTCGCCGACCAGCTATTGCGCTACACATTTATCTACCTCGCAATTTCACACGATAACCGTTAAGTGTCGTTGCAACAGCATTAATCTACCTAACATCGAAATAAAATTGAATTTTAATTGATATCCACAACGAGTTATTACCGTGACACCTGATAAAAGCTTGAATACTTTATATTTATGTATTGCGATATGTAATTATAAAGGTTAGGTAAAACACTCCTTTTACAGCTATTCATTAAGAAAGTTCGAAATATATTTGTAATTTCCTTGTTTCGAAATATATATTTATATCCAAAGAACTTATCAATTCGTAAATATACATACATATATCATTAAATCATATATAACTCTTCTCAAATAATTTATAAGTCATCAAATTATACATACATATAACTCTACAGTAATATGTTATTTTTGTTAATTACACGCAAACCCAATCGGTAACATTTCCGTAACAGTTAAGGTTGCCTTGCTTTTACCTAATCGCAACAAATATGATCAATTGAGAAGTGGACCGGTCTGAAAGTGCTACAGATATTTTAAGGGTTGTCAAACGTAATTATAAAAAAAATGTAATAGAAAGGTACCTTTCAAAAGGTAACTGACCGAGAACTTTACTTTCTTTGTTACAAAATAGCCATTACACCACGAAAATAAATTAAATAATTGTTACTTTAATGGCAATTTCAAAGAAAAATGTTATTACTAAGCATTGATAACTCGATGATATGATATAAATATCATGATATAAATAAATATCATGATATGATATAAATATCATGATATAAATATCATGATATAAATATCATGATATAAATATCATGGTATTTTCATTATGAAAATGTTGTCATTTTATTAATGTCCCTGTTTACTCATCAAGTATACTGGCAACCTTATACCGCGCGGTAGCTAGGTTCAGCGAGTTGTATCGCAAGCGAAGTTTCATCAATACTACACTCAGCCAGCTAAACTTCCTAGACTGCATTAAAACTTCAATTCGACATAGCTTCTGTTTCTGTGTAGGCGGCAACACAGCGAAATATTTTACTGTACATTTATTAACCGAGATTTTAATGAGAGATATATTTAATCAGAGATTAATACTGTAATGCACTTGAATAGGGAATTGTTCAGCCATCATCAGCATCATTGTTCCATTGTTAGGCATGAGTCTCTTCTGATAATAAGAAGATATATAGCTCATAGATTAATAGGTGTGCTGATCGAGTTGTTAGTTAAACTTAGCAAAATTTATATGATAAATAATATTACTGAAATGTTGTTACATCCTCATGCAAAAGATATAGGTACTTGATTGTAAATGTACAGGCTCAACTCAGGTACGTTTTTCGGGATGACCCGACTAGTTTCGGCCCTGTACGAGGTCCTTCCTCATGAGCTCCCGGCGCTTGCATCGAGGTCGCGGCGGAACATTTAATAGTAAAATATAGGTACTTACAATAATGTCCATAACTCTCGCATTGTCGAAATAAACTTCATATGTCACTGATAAACAGTTACTTACTTATAGAATCTCCGTGTTAGAATATATTAAAAATCGCAACAGTGAATCTGTTGCGTCTGTTTAAGCAAAATATGATTTATTAACAGATAACTTAACGCTTAAACTAAAGGATCGTTTCTCATGCGCATAATGATATCGAAACGGCTAAATATCACGGCAATGCTGCGTAATGAATCAAAATCGATCATGAGTTAAATCAAGAATCATCAATTACAATATGACAGGCCGACTACTAACCGCTTGATGTATGAACGCCAAAGTTTAACTAGCTGTGGGTCTATTAAATCAAGTTGTATGAAATAATTTTATGCGTGTCGTAAATTCTTTGCAATTTTAACAATTACACGTGTCGCGCTCCAGTTGCAACTAAATACGGTAATTTTGAATACTGAAGACAATTTGGTGTAATTTTTGTTCATAATTTATACATTACTTCGATTTCTGTTCAAAATTTATACATCACTTAATTTTTTTTAAATATTGATATTCTTATAATAGACGTAGCCGTATTTATTAATCCCCATTATTATTTTCTTATTATACACAAATTATTTAAAAAAAAATTCAAATCAAAATCAGTTATACCCATAGAATTTATCAGAACTGATTAGTCAAAATTTAGGGACGCCTAAGGAAAAGGCATAAACAAACCATACCGCAGGCTGGAAATTACATTAAAGTCTGGATGTATTCACATTGGAAGAAACGAGCTACTGCATAACTTATAAATTAAAATAAATTAAACATAATTTGCGCAGCTTATCTTAACAATATCAAACGATTAGTAAAAGCCGTTTCGGTTAATTTTTCGGATTTCTCAAATATTTCTAAGGTCGCGATCGTGAATCACCGGGTGCTTATAGGACAAGGTTCTATTGCATAATGATTAATCGCACATAAACTTAAGCAACATATTCCACATCCTTGCAAGGACGAGCATACAGTTTACGCGCGCAGGAGACCGTAACATAATCACATCGGAGTCACTATAATGATGCAATCTTAAGGAGGTATTATTAATATCATTATCAGGAAATACTACGTCATTTAAGAAATGACAACACACTATAATTAAATTATTTGGTTATAACATATAAATTCACTATTTTATATATTACCGCAGTTTTGGGCTAAACAAGTTGGTCTATGATCTTAACCCTCTCATTTTAAAAGGAGACCCGTGTCCAATGGCGGAACGATAAAAGGGTCAGGAAAAGATGGGTTATATCACCGTTTTTCTAGTAGACTGCTATTATCATCGCATTACCGTTCAAAGTGAATATATTTCCAAACTAAAAATTTATTTCTTCTGCATTTTATGTAGATACTGAAAGAAATAAACCAAATTAATTGTTCATATACATTTTGTATACAAGACGTTATACCAGAACCACATTTTCGTTTATCACAACATTGCAAACGTGTTATACGATTCAAGTGTGAAGACAGGCTCGTGACGTAGCGACACCTGCTGACCTAACCAGTCCTGACGTTGTTACGGCGCGTGTCAGGCGAATGTGGCTGGTCATGTGGCTGGTCATGTGTGTTGTGACACCGCGGTCAACGCCCATTCACTGGTTCGGCCAAACGTTTGTAAATAACTCCAGGCAATAACATTGATACATATTATTTGATGAGTGATATAAATATCTGGGATGATATTCTCTAAAATGTTGGTAGGAATTTCCGTTTGAGTAATTTAACATCTAGATTTTACTTTTAAATATAACAGTATATACTGCAGTATACATTACAAGTATTTATGATCCTTAAGCATACCATAGTTATATAAAGCCATATTTAGAAGCTTGTGTAACTAAACGATTATAAATACTGTATAATTTATGAACTGCTCATTAATTATACATGCCTTCATTATTTTATTATATATTAGTTATTTAACAGAAACGAGATCAACGAGTAAAGTCATTTAAAAATCAAAATGGAAGATACATTATTGGATAAAAACTTTAAAAGTATATATTACAAAAGTATAAATTACAATTTATATATACATATACTCGTATGTTATCCTTTCAAAAATTACGTATCAGTAAGATTTTTAAAATTTACTAAATGCAATTTTAAGAAATTTCATACACGTAACGAAGTAGAAAAAATGTGAATAAAACTTTTACAGTGTAATATAGCTCGAAATTTTATAAAACTGTCCCTCTAAACTGCCGCCATTTTTAAATT
>DWMG01005662.1:0-10048 GCA_018244855.1 Elbella merops | reverse complement strand
TAACGACAATTTTAACCTAATTAAAAAAGATAGAATTTTATATCTATCTTTTTCTTATTTTTTGGAAATTTTATACCGAACTTTTATTTTACGCGCTCCTGTCATTTTGATATTTCATTTATAAAAATAGTTTTTCTTAACAATGGGTGATTGTAAAAAATATTTTAAATTAAACAGATATTTACGTAAAACTTTAAACCACCAATTAATTTAGGAGTAAATAACGGGTTTGTTATTTTTAATCCCTTATGAAGTTGATAATCTTCAATTATTACAATAACTTTATTTAAATAAGAACAAATTTGATTTTTAAATTTGTTAAATATTAAGTAGATATTATTTATCGCTTCTTCTTCAGAGTTAGGGTGAAAAGTAATATTATTAATTATTTTATTTTGCAAAACATTATAAATAATAATACCAGTTTGACCAATTCCAGCAGGATCAACTGCAATAATATATTTTAAATTATTTGTTTGATTTTTTTCTCAATTTGTAATATTTTTTCAACCATCGGCAGCCAAATCTAAAATATCATTAATTTTATAATGTTGCATATAAGAAGCAATAACATCTCATTTATTTTCAAATAAGTTTAAATACATTTTTGTTCATTATAAACATTGTAAATCATAATGATTTTTGTGATGCTAAATACGACAAGCAATTGGTTGACAATTAACTAAATCAAAAAAGTTGTTATTTCATTTCAAGTTTTATTAATATATTTACTTTTATATTATTGCATAATATTTCATCCCCTTTTTTATTTTGTTAAATAAACAAAAAATCCCTTTGTTGATTAATATTTTGATATTTAGTAAGAATATTTATAATTTAATTTAATTATTTAATTCACCACCCCCCACCACCGAAACGAGGCGGATGGTGATACATACTAAAATTTTATATTTAAACATAATTTATCCCCCAACTGAAGTAAAACAAATTTACCCAGTTATTAATTACGCTTCATCTATCCCCGCGCAACTTTATATAAAGAAAATAACCTTTTGTAGTTCCAACCCTCTTGTTTTTTAGTGTCCAATATTGTTTTTTTGGTTTAACAGCATTCTTTTTATAAAAACAAGCCAAAAACACATGCTCTGACATTTCACAAGGGATTAATCTTGTCGAGAATTAAATAAATAAATAGGAATAAATCCAATCGCTTTCACACTTTCTTTAAAGCTCCGCTCCATAGATGAGTTGCCCATCTTTAATCATCAAGATATTAAATTTTAAGTGCTGCATTATTCATCGGATAATACCTTTATTGAAAGGATTTATAAAAAATATCGTTTATTTTGTGTAGGGAAAACAGAATTTAATCTGTTTTTATGATAAAAGTTCTAAATTTAAAGATACTATCCAATGAATAATGCAAATAAATTTATGTTTTTTAATATAAAAAATAAAAAAACAATCTCACAAGAGTTGTTTTTTTCGGTTCATCGCGCAGGGCTCCTTATCTCAATAACTTCTCTTTAACCCTATTACATCAAGCAATAATTTTAATTAATATTTAACCCGATTTTATTTTATAAAATATATAATTTTTCTTCTATTTAATTGCAAAATTCATGGATCTTTTTTAATAATTCATACCTAACTTTATAATAGTTTAAATCTTTTTTCCCAAATGGTTTTTTGAACCTTTTCGTGTATTTAAAATTCCTTTTTTAAAATTTATTTGTCATGAATCAATTGTTTTTATATTTAATTTATATTTTTGTGCAACATAAGTAATCGATGTTTGTTCAATTTATTTGACTATATTTTTCCGAAATTCTGATGTATATGTTTTAAATTTTTGTCCTTTTATTGCCATATAAAATGCACCTTCTTTAAAAGTTTAGCAAAGTCTTTTTTATTTACTTACTTTTTGGGGAGCAGTCTTAGTTCTTTTTTTATTTTTTCTTACCTTGAATTTATCTAACTTTTTAATAAATTGATAAACCAATTCATGCAAAAATACCTAACAAAATCAAAATAATAAATATTCACGTTAATCATATTGGCGCGATATAACTCCTTTCATAAATTAAAAAATTGAAATTTGCAAACTCGCTCCGCTCGTTGTCTCTTTGCTCTATTAAAAACATTATTGAATAAATTATCCGATAATAAATTACGCGGAATAATTTATTCTTTACTTTTTAATTTCAATATATTTTGCAATCTTATTGAAAGTATTAATAACAATATCTTTGCCATACTTTTTCAATAACGGCCGCAAAATAAAATATTGCTTTTTTGCATAATTTAAACCTCCTATATATAATTAACTTAAAAAAATTAACTAAATTAATAGTTAACTTTTTATCGATTGGCATTTACAATTTACAAAAAAGTTGAATTTTTTATAAATTTTGTTATCATTTAATTAATTAAAAGTGAAAATTAATTTGTTTCTAATTACTTAATTTTATTAAAAACCTCAAAATAATGCATACTACCTTTGGTCCACAGCAACTCCAATTCGATCTTCTTTTTGTACAGTTAAACTGATATTTTTTAAGATATGTTGTTTTCGATAAAATTTATTAATATTAGTAAATTTAACTAAAAAGTCTGTTTTTAAATTAATCATTTTTATTCATTCCTCTTTTTTTATATTTCATTACTAAAATTATAAATTAAAAATTATTCAATTTTGACTTATTTTTAATTTATTTTTTACTTTTATCTAAAATATCATGAATAATTAATTGTAATTATTTTGTTTCATCAATTACTAAATCTTTTTTAAATTTAGCTTTCGTTACTCTTTTATTTTTAATTTTTTTAAAATCAATTTTTTGCATTGTTTTCTTATGATTATTTGAAAAAACATTTTTTAATATACCCTTAATTGTTCAAGCTGGAGCTTGTTCAATTGCTTTTAATAATTCTGTTAGTGATTTTGCTTTTATATAGGCTTATCTTTTTCGCTATTATTAAACTCAAAATTAATTTGTTGTTGTATATTTTTAAGTAGAGTTTCCGCTGTTGTGACCACTTTTCCAAAAGATGGTTTTTCTTCGTCAAAAGACGGAACTGTCGATTTTATATTTTTTTTTGTTGATTATTTTGTTGTACCTGTGATTTTACTAAAGATACTTTAGCTTGCTCACGTTGTTTATTTTCAATTAACATATCTATTGTTTTTTTCGCTTTTCTAAATATTTTGCCAACAAATAATGGCAATGGTTCTTGGTTCGGGCGCAGATAATATTGTGCCAGTTTCTACATTTGTTAAAGTTTGATCTAATTGTCGTTTACTTTGTTTTTCTTTTCGAACTTTCTTTTTTGTCTCTTTTATATTTTTATTTTTATGGCGTATTTTTTCTCCACGCGGTTTATCCGCAATGTTTTTGTTAATTACTTTATTGCTGTTTGCACGATAGTCAAGCGTTGTTATTGGTTCTGCTGTTGCAATAACTTGCTCAACTTGATAAATTTCTTCCGTTGAAATAATTAATGCTAATTTAACATTGAGATCACTTTCTTCATAGTTAGTATTTTCTGAGGTTATTGTTTCTTGATTATAACTTTTTTCATTTGGTTCTGTCTTATTAACAGCAAAATTATTCGTTGGTTTTGTTACTTCAATTGGTGGTTTTATATTGTTTACATTATCATATTCATTATGATTAAAAGTATACTTTTTGCAGCTACACTACTACTTTCTAATTATTTTTTTGATGGTATTAGTTTTAAATCATAATAACGGGGAATAACAATATCAACAATATTTTCAAAGCCTAACGCATGATTAGTAGTAAATAATTTATTAACAGGCATTTTATCAGTATTAAATACCTCAATTTCATCATTTTTATTTAACATATATAAAATATCTTCCCCTTTTGTTAAAAACGTTCATCGGACAAGTTCATTAATATCTTTGTTTAACTTATATAATCGTGTTCCTTTTACTGGCCGTGTTGATGTAGGAATTTCTGTTAAATCAATTTTTTTCCCGGTATTAAGATTAGTAATTAATACTAAATTATCATCTTCACAATAACCAACATTAATAACTACATCATCGCGTAGATTTATTGATTTTACCCCCGCTGTTCGCAACCCTAATGTAGGAATTTGTTTTTTGCGATATTTAACAATAAAACCGTTTGCTGTTGTTATGACAACATACGGATGATGATCAACTAATTGGCTAGCAACAACTTCATCATCATTTTTTAAATTAATAGCTTTAAGAGCCTTGCTAATTCGTGATGCTTCAAAATCTTTAACAGCTGTTTTTTTAATCATTCCATTTTTAGTTGCCAACATAATGTATTGTTCTTTTTTATTAAAATCATTTAATAAGAAAGCACTAATAATTTTTTCTTCTCCTGGTAACTCAGAAATAGTATTAACATGCTCACCAATATCGCGCAATCGAACAGTTTTAATTTTATAAACTGGAATAATAATATAATTTCCTTTTGAAGTAATTAATAAAATTTTATCAGAAGTATTGGCTTGAAAATCAGCAATTCATAAATCCTCTGGTTTTCGTTTAAATTCTTCAGTTGCTAACCGTGCTAATTGATTATTTTCTAACGCCTTTAAATACCCATCTCGCGAAATTCAAATGTTCAAATCTTTTTCAATAATTGTTTCTGTTTTTTGAATTTCAATTGCTTCAATTTCATTCTCAATCACACTACGACGACGTAAAACAAACTTTTTCTTAATTAATTCTAATTGGTGAATAATAACACTATTTAATTTATTAATATCACATAAAATTGCTTTTAATTCGGCAATTATTGCAATTAATTCTTTTTGTTCTGCTTTTAATTGTAAAATATCTGTTGAAGTTAACCGGTATAATCGTAACTGGACAATTGCTTCAGCTTGAATTTGGGTAAAACCGAATTTTTCCCCTAAATTATGAATTGCATCACCGCGATCTTTTGAATGGCGAATAACGGCAATTACTTTATCTAAAATACTAATTGTTTTGATTAACCCGGCAACAATTTCTGAGCGTTTTTGTGCTCTCGCTAATTCAAAGCTAGAACGATTAATAACAACTGCTTGTTGATGTTCAACATAGTGAGTTAATATTTCCTTTAATCCTAATTGTCGTGGTTGTTTATTTGCAATAGCAACCATATTAAAATTATATGAAATTTGTAAATTAGTATTTTTTAATAAAAATTTCCGTACGGTTTCAACATTAGCTTGTTTACCTAATTCAATCACAATCCGCAACCCTTCGCGATCTGTTTCATCACGAACTTCCTTAATATTTAATCCTGGTTCATTATATTTAATATCATCAATCTTTTTAACTAAGTCTTGTTTAACAACTTCATATGGAATTTCAGTAATTGCTAAAGCATTTTTTTCAAATTCAATTTTGCTACGAACAATAATTTTGCCTTTTCCTGTTTGGTATGCCTCTAAAATTCCGCTTTTCCCTTGAATAATCCCCCCCGTTGGGAAATCAGGTCCTTTAACATATTTTACCAAATCCTTAACCGTACTGTCTGATTTTTCAATAAAATGAATTGTTGCATTAATAATTTCATGTAAATTATGTGGCGGAATATTTGTTGCATATCCGGCAGCAATTCCAGTTGAACCATTAACTAATAAATTGGGAAATAAAGCTGGTAATACAACAGGTTCTTGTTCTGAATCATCAAAATTAGGAGCAAAAGCAACTGTTTTTTTATCAAGATCTTTTAATAAAAATGAGGAAATTTCACTTAAACGAGTTTCGGTATAGCGCATTGCAGCCGCTGGATCCCCATCAATTGAACCATTGTTTCCGTGCATATCAATTAATGGATAATGGACTTTTCAGTCTTGCGATAACCTTACCATTGCATCATAAACCGATGTATCACCATGCGGATGATATTTTCCAATTACTTCTCCAACAATCCGTGCCGATTTTTTATAACTAGTATTAAAAGTTAATCTTAATTCATTCATTGCAAATAAAATACGGCGTTGCACTGGTTTTAAACCATCACGAACATCAGGCAAGGCTCGATCTTGAATAATATATTTGGCATAACGACCAAAGCGTTCTGACATAATATCATTTAAACTATAAACTAATTCATTTTCTTTTTCGTTATTACTCATTTTTAAATTCCTCTCTGTAAATCAACTTTCTCTGTAAATCAACTTTCATTATTTCATTCTTGATTATAAACTTTTTATAATCAATTTGATAAAATAAATTTTGCTCTAATTTTGTTAATATTCAATAATCCTTATTTTTATCATAAGTAAAGAGTTGCTATTGATAAGTTAATAATAACAATGTCCGAAAATATGCTAAGATTCGGTCATTAATATTATTACAAATTTCTATTAACTGTAACAACTATGATAAAATATTTTTTTTGTAAATTATTATTGATAATAAATTGTTATTGCTGATTTAATCATATATTTTCCCATTTTAGATAACCAATCAATTTCACATTTATAAAATAATGTTCCTTCAATTAATAATAATTTATAAATTGTTAAATTTAATGTACTTAATTGTTAATTAATTTTTGGTGGTAAATTGTTAAGTTTAATTAATGTTCTTTTTTTAATATTAATTCCCATATTAATTTTTTGTCAAGAAAATAAAATTATTAATATATTATAATTATAATAGTTTAATTCGAATGCAACAATTTTATTGTTAAAAAATGAATGCCTTCTTTTGTTAACAAGTACAAGTTACTAATTGGTTCTAATTTGTAAAGCGACGTTACTTATTACATAATTTTTTTTTCAAAAAATTTCTTTTTCCGTATTTGTTGCGCCGCTAATAATAAACTTTCATAGCGTCAGTTTAATGCTATTTCATCTGCTATCACAAGTTCAATTGTTGTTGCAATTGTATTTTAACTATCTTAACCGCAATTACTTGTTCAAACTTCTAATGTCAATCTTGTTTTTATTTCTTTTATTTTAATAAGTCATAACTGAAAATTTTGATATTGACTAAGGGTTAGATTGGTTTGATTTAAGGTGTTAATTAATTTTTTGATTGCTTGTAACATTGTTGTCCTGCTTAATTAATGATTACTTGAAAATCATCTTCTAAAGTAAATTTAACATTTTCATCAATTCAATCTTTTCGTTTTTTAGCATCATTTCCCATTAAGGTTACAATTTGTCTTTCGGCCATAACAGCATCATCAATTGTTACTAAAATTAGCTGGCGAGTTTGGGGATCCATTGTTGTTTCTCATAATTGTTCTGCATTCATTTCACCTAGCCCTTTATAACGCTGTAATTCAAATTTACCATCAAATTTACTTAATTTATTTTTTAATTCTGTTTCATCTCATGCGTATTCAATATGTTTATTTTTGGTGCTAATAATTTTAAATAAAGGTGGTAAAGCAATATAAACTCGATGATTTTCAATTAATGGTCGCATATAACGATAAAAAAATGTTAGCAATAAAGTTTGAATATGCGCACCATCGGTATCAGCATCGGTCATAATAATTACTTTGCCATAATTGGCATCATTAATATCAAAGCCATTCCCTACTCCGGCCCCAATGGCATTAATCATTACATTAATTTCTTCATTATTCATTAAATCTTGAAGTTTTGCTTTTTCAACATTAATCACTTTCCCGCGTAATGGCAAAATTGCTTGAAAACGACGATCACGCCCCAACTTGGCGCTTCCCCCCGCCGAATCTCCTTCAACTAAAAAAATCTCATTATTAAATTTATTTCGGTTTTGAGCTGGTGTTAATTTTCCGGTTAATAAACGATCACTATTACCACGTTTTTTGCCATTACTAGCTGCTTCGCGAGCTTTCCGAGCTTCTTCGCGAACATTACGAGCTAATAATGCTCTTTCAATAATAGTATAAGCATTTGCCTTATTTTCTGTTAATCAAAATCCAAATTGCTTTGCTACAATTGTTTCAACAACAAGCCGCGCTTTATAAGTCCCTAATTTTCCTTTTGTTTGACCTTCATACTGAATTAAATTTTCGGGAATTTTTACTGAAACAATTGCCGTTAATCCTTCTCGTGTATCAACCGAATCAAGATTCTTATCTTTTTCTTTTAATAAGCCTTCTTTGCGAGCATAATCATTAATTACTTTTGTTAATCCCGTTCGGAACCCAGCAACATGACTACCACCTTCGCTTGTTTTAACATTATTAGCAAAACTAAGTAAATTTTCATTAAATTCAGTCGAATATTGTAACGCTATTTCAACTTCAATTTGTTTTTCTATCCCTTTTAACATAATAATTGGAGTAATGCTTTTTTTACCTTCATTCATATAAGTAATGAATTCTTCCAAACCATTATTAAATAAATATGATACTTTTTTATCAGCGCGTTTGTCGGTTAATGTCAACTTAACTCCGCTATTTAAAAATGCTGATTCACGAATTCGTTCTGAAATTGTGGAAAAAGAAAAATCAATTACTTTAAAAATATTATGATCAGGCAAAAAAGTAATTGTTGTTCCCGTTTTTGTTGTTGTACCAATTTTTGTTAACGGTTCTTTAACTTGCCCGCCATTTGCAAATTTAATACTTCAAACTTTGTGGTCGCGATAAATTGTGACATCAAAAGCTGCCGATAAAGCATTAACAACGGAAGAACCAACACCATGTAAACCTCCTGATGTTTTATAACCATCGCCGCCAAATTTTCCCCCAGCATGTAAAACTGAAAAAATTACTTCTGGCGTTGATTTTCCAGATGAATGAATTCCGGTTGGGACACCACGACCATTATCCGCCACCGCAATAGCATTATTTTTATAAATAATAATATCAATTTCATTACAATAACCCGCTAATGCCTCGTCAATTGAATTATCAATAATTTCTCAAACTAAATGATGTAATCCGCGAACATCAGTTGAACCAATATACATTCCTGGGCGTTTTCGAACCGCATCTAGTCCTTCTAAAATCTGAATTGATGATTCATCATACTTTAATGTTTTATCTTCAATACCCATATTCTCTATCATTCCTTTTAAATATAATTTTCACTATTAATATTTTATATTATAATGATTTTATTTACAATTATTTACTAAATTATTTCTAATTGCTATATAATAGCAAAAGAGAGGTGAAAGAATGACATTATATGGATATTTAGGAACAGCTATTACAATAACAATTGGTTACTTAATCGGTTCTTTTAGTTGATCAATCTTTATTAGTAAAAGAATTTATAAAATTGATGTGCGTGATTATCATTCTAAAAATGCCGGAGCCACAAATACTAGTCGTGTTTTAGGAAAAAAATGAGGTTTTGCCATTATGTTTTTAGATATGATAAAAGTTACTATTACAATGTTTATTGCCTTTGGTATTAGTTGCATTAATATTAATAAAGTTAATTTTGGCTCAACTAGTTATTATATTCCATTTTTTTTTGTTTTAATTGGTCAGTCTTATCCAATTTATTATAAATTTAAGGGCGGCAAAACAGTTTCATCTTTTTTGGGGTTATTATGAATGACTAACCCATATTATTTTTTAATTGCTACATTTGTTTGGTGAAGCACAATTTTTATTTGAAAGCGCGTTTCTGTTTCTTCAATTTTAGCAGCATTTTTTACAGGAGCATTGTGTTGAATCCCGCAATTAAGTGGCATTGATGTTATTAACTTTAATGGTGATTTACTTCAAAATTCTCATCTTGTTTGAGTGAATTACTTACATTATGTTAATTATGACAATTACTGTGATAGTTTAGCTTTAATTAATATTATTATTACTTTAAGTGCTATTTTCTTAATCTTAAAGCATCACCAAAATATTGTTCGTTTATTAAAAGGAACCGAAAAACCTTATTATTTTAAAGGAAAATCTGATTTAGAAAATGGTAATATCCCAAAACTGTATACTGTAAAAATAAACAATAAAAAGTTAATAAAATTATAACAAATTAAAAATAAAAATCAATAACTACAAAAAATAACAAAATAAAAATATTATTTTTAATATTTATTTTCAAAAGGCGTCCTGTACGATGAACCGGCAAAAAACAGCTCTTGTGAGATTGTTTTTTGCCGGTTCATCGTACAGGA
>DWMG01005661.1:0-10049 GCA_018244855.1 Elbella merops | reverse complement strand
TTTAAGAGCAGATATTATATTGATACCGAATACACCAAATGTTTAACGGCTTTAGATGGTAAATTTTTCTTATCTGGTTTCGTCCCTTTAAAACAATCTACATATTTCACTTTCTTGTCCAAAGTTTATCTCACAATCAACAGCACCTATGTTCATCACACAATGTTATCACAAATCTCTTATAAAGGCCAAGTTATCGCCCACATTGTTGTGACCGAAAACATTTTTGTCTCCTATCACTAGCTCTTATCTACGTCACATACGTCATATCTTTTACTGTAGGACTGTTCAAACTGACTAATATAATGTGCTTTACGGGCAATCCAAAATATGCTTAAAGTAGACATACACTACCATCATCATCATTATCGACATGCTGCCTCAACCCACCGCTGAATATTGGTCTTTCCTAATGAGCGATATTTGTGCATTTTGATGTGGGACTTTTTATCCATAATCCCCACGCTGGGCGTGCGAGATGGAGATCGCGGTCTGGCTTGGGCTAATAAGATCGTGGTCAGAAATCCTCACACCCCGTATAAGGACATAATCTTCAAGAATGTTGTAATCGTCTGGTTTGTGGCAGCAAGCGCACCCCTACTACCCCGAAAGTTTACTAATTCGGTGAAAAGTTGGCGTACTATATTCCTTTGCCTACCCCCTTCGGGGTAATACAGGTGTGATATTGTGTTTACGATCTGGAGAAAAAGACTTTTAGTTTAGACGATTTAAATGCATTTAGCGACTCTTCTTTCATTCAAATTCAGTCGAAAGAGTTATTCAAGGCCCAGCGCTCGCCGCCTCCGGCCATTGTGCGCTTGTTAATAAGGATAACACAATGGTCGCAGATCAAACAAACGTGCTGTAAGCTCCTAATTGTTTATTGGTATGAAGGAAGCTGTTTTAAATTGTTCACTCAAGGATTGCTTTTTATTATTTTATTTATTATGTTTGACAAGTATTTTTTGTTATATTATAATAGCACCACGCCGTTTCTCGATCTTTTATAGTTTAGGTGACCAAGTGCTTAATATATGTATGTCATACAATTTCTGCGGTTTGAAGATCCAGCTATTTAGAGAATACTACTTATTTATGTAATGCGCATTCGAAAAAAAAGCTTAGTGGATTGTGCTTGGACACAAGACAGTTGGAACTCAGCAAGGCTTGCATCCAACGCTCTGTTACTATATAAAGAAATACTTATTTTAATCAATACGTTTATACTGTTGTTAGTATGATTGTTTTTAATTATAACGTATTTCACTATTTATTAATATAACTATCGTATACGTAAATTAATGTATACATAATATTATCTTGTTTGTAAGAATAATACACATCAACCACTATTCTTTTTATATACTCTCTGTGTAATCCCCTATACAAAAATGCACCCCATCTGCTACAAAACAGTTTTGACACCTGCCTCACGCTCCAGTCGGCACCAAAATAAACTACTATTTTGGGTTATTATTTCTCATAATAGTCCGCATTGAAACGTTAACAGAAGTGTTCACTTCCAAGCGAGTCTCGCCACGTTATTGATTTATTAAGGGCTATTAGTGTTATTATTAAACAGCTGTTGTGTAAAATGCACTAATTAGAGATGTTACATTTTAATAAAAGTAATTTTAAAAATTCTGTTTGCTTTTGACGCTTTATATAATAAAATAATTACTTAATATTCTAGACTATGGACTTAACCCTTCTCATTCTGAATGGAAACCCGTGTCTGTACGTGGAACGATAAAAGGGTTAATGTTGAAGGTAATCTAATATTCAGTTCAGTAATATATTATTGGATATGATTTTTCCTTCAATTTTTTTAATTGACTTTCATATTGAGCTATTGTACACTCACTCACGAGGAATGAAAGAAGCATTGCATCACTAATGATGTCACACTTCCATGTAAGACGAGGTGTTAGTTTTATGACTATTACGGTCTTTGACGCATTCGAAAAAAGTCAATAAAATACTATAATGAAGTGTTATATTCAAAAAATCGTTAAATATGTATATACTTGAGAAAATTCTGAAATTAATGCTTGTGGTATCAATATTGTTAAGAAGTATTCATATTGCGTTTGAGTTTTGACACGGAATATAGTGTGTAATCGGCCGTAGTGAGAACGCCGGCCATGTCCGTGATGGTGCCTGGCACTCGATACAATATGACGATCATTTCCGTCGGTCCTTGACCTCTCAAGGCTGCTCATTCTCTTCACACCGTAACGCGAAGCTCCAATGCTTTTATATCACGATATCTATCGTACTGGCTTAATTGAGTTTTTTGTTGAGCAAAGATTAAGCTCCACAAATAGAATCTTACGCGTGGAGCGCTGATTGCACAAAGGTGGGAAGGTACTTGCGTTACGACAGACCATTATTAATGTTCACATCTGCTTTTGGTCCGAAGAATGTCATTGTTAACACTGATAGACGGACGGCACTTGCTTACAAATTACGTTGCATAATTACATCACTTAGTATTATTATACATAATAGTAGACACAATATTATGTTGAATTACAGTTTAAAATATTTCCAATATTATTTTTATTTTTATTCTTAAAATACATTTTAGATCTAGCAACGTCGAAATCTGGGATGTGAATGATGCACAGGTATTCTTGTAACATTGCAGAAAAAAAAATACTACTATTTTGCTGTCATAACACTATATTCTATAACCATGTACTCGACTTTCCAGTTTTCGCCGCTTAAAACACTAGTGGGACTTAGTGGAAGTCAAGTTGTAAAATGCGTACGCGAAGCACAAAAGTAGTAATTAGTGTGAAAATCTTATAACAAGGTCTCAGTGGTCCAGGCCGTAGTTGCAGGGTTGACGTGTTGGTAAAGTTAGTATTGACAGAATAAAATATTTTAGGGATTTAAAAATATCGTTTCTCTTTTTTAAAAAAATCCGGAAACACTTTTAGTATTGTTTTTTAATAAATGATGTTAGTTGTCTAATATAAATATTTACTTTATACGCATCAAACAAGTAAACACACAAAAGTATTTGTGCTCGTAATCTATGTTAAAAATGTCTTTTGTTTTCACAGAGCGAATATTAATGCAATGACGTTCTATATTTAAAAAATATGGCAAATGATTTATATTTAAAAACGGAATGACGTATGAAAGACTACGAGGATAATATATCTACTAAGGAATTTTCCTCTCAAATTGAGTGGCTTGTTTTGATAAAACCTTCGTGTAAACCAGAACATTACGCGTCGTGTGTTCATTTTCATTGTACAACAGACGACTGAGGCAAGGTTTCATACATTTTGTAACTAATAACTTACTAGTAACTTCTCCAGAGTTTAGTAACTATTTTCATTACATGTATTACATACATATATATACCTCATTATTGATATCGTGTAATCTGTTGTTACTACAATTCATTGTTCTTTATATTACAGAGTTGGTACACAGAATAAAGAACATTACCTGTGATTCGGGTGCTGTGGCTTTGTGTAAATAAGCATATAAAGTATTAATTAATAATATATGTAGTTTAGGAGCCGTCCGGTTACCGTATTACAGGCTCTCTTTGAATCTATTTTGGGGTCAAAAAGCCATGTGCAAAAAAAATATTATTATACTATCATGCCAGGTATCTTACAGGGTAGGCGAGCAGCGAACACCGAATGTAAAAGTAACAATAATTTTATTATTATTGTATCTTAGCGAACGTGTACGCCGCGGTTTCGCTTCCGCAAGCATAATCTCAAGCTACCCTCTTAAGACAAAAGTTTCCTAGCAGGTGTCCAAGCATTTTGAGCGTTGGCAACCCTTGCTCTAGGCATAATGGTCCTCGGGAATTTCGCCCTAACGACCGCTATTTATTGTGTGAACCGTCAGTACCGTCACAGTGCCCGTAGGTGTCCATTTGTTTCGTGATGAGCGTATTATTCTCTTTTTTTAAAAATGCTTTCATGTGTGTACATACATAACATATTATGTTAAATTATAAAGCGACGCTTTCGACAGTTGTTGTTAATTGTCGGTGTTCTCTGCCTACCCGACAAAGGACCTGGTTTCATATAAAATAATAATAATAGTGATAATAACGATATTACTAGTACTACACAATCACATCACTGTTTGTTTAATTTGACGAGAACTTTTTTATAAAAAGGTGCAATATGTACCTTGTTTGAAAAAATATTTTTAAATGGTTATATATTATGTTTAGACATTCCTTATGACTCCTTGAGGCGGAGTTTCTTGTCATTATTCATTGTATACGAGTAATTCCTTGAACTACGTTGTACCTACACCTACCAGGTTACACGACTCGGTAAACGTAATATAGGACGCCCTTCGGCTGGTGAGATAACGATCTGCGAAAGGCTGCAGGCAGATACTGGATGAGGCAAGCTGAGGAGAGGGCGCGATAGCGCTCATTGGGGAGAGCTATGTCGAGCAGTGGACTGAGGTTGATGATGATGACGATGACAACGCCAGGTTGCATAGGAGGTAGGCAGCGAGAACCGAGTGAATAATATCCCCATGGTTACACACTTCACTTACTTCCTCTATATTCACTCTCTTCGCAACATCACGCTTGTAATCCCCGAAGGGGTAGGCAGAGGAGTGTAGTACACTCCCACATTTCATACACGACTTCATACATGAATATTATACATACTTTATTATTATTACTATACGAGTACCACAAAGCATGGGTGTTACATTTACACCATATACAATTCTACATCTGTAAGGACCGTTGAGTAATCCGCACATTATTCGGCTCCAACCTTGTTCTAGAACTAACACCGTGTTCTCAGCTTGAACATCGTGGGACCATGTTGGCTATATCGTTACACAAATGTTTCATACAAAAGCAACAGATTTAGACGGTTTCGAAACTAAAATTGAGCGCTCCCGTTTACCGCGGCCGGTATCTATGTATGATTCAGAGTCAGTGCAGTGCGGGTTAAATATATCGATGCTAGCCTCAATCGAGTAGAACCGATATCCTGTGTATTGGGTACACTCTACACATCTCACCTACATGCTAACTTTAGAAGTATTCGGAATACTTGTACAATAATACATTTTTCATTTAACCATATAGGTATGTACATTTATGTCTATCTTAAAATATTTTATAATATAGTAATGTCTGGTCCTTTACAGGGTAGTAGAGAGTGGCGAGTGCTAAATAGCTCTGTACTTAAGACTTAAGATACTTATTCTATATACATCACTCTCTTCATACGCGCCGGTTTCGGAGACTTCTAAATCCTATTATACAAACAAATTTCGAATCGAACACATCAATTCAGTAAAGGTAAACATATTTGTAGTTGGTGCTGTCTACCTACCGCTTCAGAAATATACTCATAACTATTCATGATGACTATAATAATAAATATAGCCCTAAACCAACCGCTGCGATGTTCATATAAAGCTCTTTATGACACGACTTTCTTACGTTCAGAATGCGATCTTCAATAACATGTGCTGCAGTTACCACCTGATGTTTAATGAGTTTTTCGCGTGCATCTATCTCTATTACCTCCTGGATGATATATACATATAAGTACATATTAGTTAAGTATATAAACCTGTCTCTATATCATTATTTACTATATAAATATAAAAATATGAAATAAATTGGTTTGGTAACAATTCAGTTTGTATTTTAGACCTAAAATCACAAATAAATATTTTTTATAACTAAATGTATAAATGTAGGATTTAGGTTACAACTTTGATTGATCAAATAATATAATTTATCGATAACCATATGGTATACAAATTTAATTATCTATGAAGATTATGTAAGTAATAAAAAAGCCTACTATACTGAGAATGAGTAACAAACGATAAGTTCCTTAAAATGTAACTAAACAGTGGAACTAATTGGTTAATAATGCCACCTGGCCCTGTCAGCGTAGCGGTTAGTGGTGCGGAAATGTAGATATGTTAAAAATAGTATCTACAGAATACCACAAATTTGGTATAGTTTTATAAATAAATCCCATTCGAGCATAGAACGCTGCTAGGGAAGACGTGAATTATTTATCAGTCATGCAATATTAGCTACAACAAACCCATAATTTATCGATGTATTTTTCTGAAGATCGTATCAATGTAAATACGGCTTCATATGTATGTAGAATATTAAAGTTTCATTGTTGCGTGTTTATGGTCTATGTCTAGCTATGGTCTTAATCCTGTCATTTTGAGAGGAGACCCGTGTTCCAACAGTGGAATGATGAAAGGGTCGAGATAGAAGAGAAAAATATTTCGTTTTAAACATTTCTTTTACTCTGCGCAAACTTGCAATGTTTTCGGCTTATAACTATTAATTGTACGTTAAAAAATATTCGCTTCACGGCTTCAATGTAAATTATTTAAGTTTATAATGTTTACTAAAAATTAAAATACATATTTTTGATATTCTTGTTAAGGAGTCATAATTTAATTGACGCTTTTTTATACTATTTAACTCACGTTGTTTAAATGAGGTTCAACAATCAAATGAGTCTTGAAACTAACCACGAGTTTAGCTTATGATAAATTCGACCTTTTTGATTATACGGGTGTAAGATAACGGGATAAAGGATAGTTATAAACATGTTATAGTTTCTAAACAGATATAAAAGGTCGAACCCACCGTGAATTTCGTAATGTTCAATTTGAACGGGTTCAATTAATACGATAAACACTGCTTATGTATATGCAAATAATGCTTGCTCGTTATCAAGATATGAAAAATACAGGAATATTTCCAAGTCATTTAGGTGACATTTTAAATCCGCTACATATACAGTCACAGTTTAAACCGTAACTTCAAATGTTTACTAAGCATTCAACAGCGAGTGTTTTCTAGGAAAACGTTTGATATCCACTCAGATGATTCCAGTAACTGTGTTCTAACATTGCCGGAGCTATAAAACCTTGGTTCTAAAGGGCTCACAAACAAGCGGTAAAAATTCAAAAATATCTCCGGCGTATGTTAATAACGGCTATGTAAGGCTATTTTCACATATCTCATATCATAAGACTAGTTCCAAAACCGGTTTTATAATGAACGTTACGTAATGCCATTTTAGTACAATTAATTTGATAACGTACGCAAGAGTGGACAATTAAACTGTTCTCATCTTTAGCCCAGTTAAAAATTCTCATAGTTATTACGCGTTGGAATAATACTGGTGTCATAAACATGTAATTTCTATCTTGGAGCTCCAGTAGGTACTCGAAACTAATGGCGATGCAAACCACAGGTGTGGGGACGCTAGTCGACAAAGTTCAGTGCTCCTTCATCGCTCTCTTAACACTGTCATAGCGATATCTGCTCTAACATTCAATTATTTCGACTCACTTTTGTGTGTCAGATCCCTCTTAGTTTATTATAACTACATTCTTCAGGAGTGTTACAAATGGGGACGCTGAAAAGATAATATTTGGGATCCAATTGCCTAGTACGTCAGCAAATATGTGAATAAAACTATGGAGCGACTTCCAAGAATATTTTAAGAACCATAAAATCTGGCTTCTTGGCCGTCTATTTTCTCTGCATCTAATTTTATCAGCTCATTCCCATTATTTAGAAATCACCTTGTGTTAGTGTCATATTTGTTATATGTAACATCCATAGACAATCAAATTGACGTCTGTCATTTTCAACGCGGTATAGCTTAAATCAATAACAATTCATTAGCCACTATGGTTAAAGTATAAACATTTTTACATAGTTAAAGTACGTGTCTTCGATGAGCCAGGTGACGTAATTACTTCTTCGCAGTTAAATGACTTCATCGGCACAAAACTTGCATACTAACGTACCTACATTTCACTCAACTTGCGTATTCAGTGTGACACGGGTAGGTAGAGTATGTTGCAACGGCATACATACATTTGACGTCGCAGGACTCACGCTCGCCCAACGTATTCCGTCATGTCAAAGATTGCATATTCCTTACTGATGAGGTTAACCAATTGTTGTATTAATAAATATAATCAATCGTCATTAAAAGCGAGTTCCATAGCTTTTAGTCCAATGCTGTCTTTGTCATACGTGTAAAAGAAATATCCTTTAAAAATTATTGAACGAACGAACGAATGAACTTTTTAAAATACAAACGATGTTTTCAATAATTAAATCAGAATGAGTATAACAACTTATAACATTATCTATATATCATATAAAAAGAACATTGATTGACCATAATTTCTTAGAAAGTTTTTTTTCGTTTTTGATTTTCCCTGAAATCAATGTAAGTAGGTACTCGTATAATACTAGAATCGTTGAATTCTTGCGAAAAGGAATAAATTGAATAATGATACACACAAGTCTTGAATAAACACAGTTTATTAAAAAAATCCAAGCAATGTCTCCATAGATATGTGCATACATAATGCTGTGTGCAGTGTAAAAAATACTATGATGTGTAATCGCTTTCTGCGGCAAATATGCAAAGTTGAAGCAAATTTGCCGTAAACGTAATGAGGTGCGGAGTAACGAACGGCAAATCGGCAGTGCGGCAGAATTAGCGGAGTATTTATAACGCGCGCCGACGGTTTGTTGTTCGTCTGGTCTGGTCCAATGGATTTCAAAAATCATAACCTAAATTGGTTGAACATTGGTTAAACTTCTATTTCCTTTATAAAACACAATGAATTCGCTTCCAGGGAAATACAATTACACTCTAAAACATTTTATAACGTGTTGTATAGAGATAATTAGTATAATTATAAAGCAAGTTCATTAAATGCTCAAATTGTAACGAATTAAAAAAAATACAAAAATCGAAGTATATGCTATGAATCGAAGCTATGCTTACATCGCCTACATTTATAAGTCTATGTGATGCTCATATACAAAATGGTAAGGATACTGGATGATGGGGAAGTGAGAAGTCACTAAACCTTTCTGTTGACCTCATAAGGGACGTAATAATTCATGTATGTAAAAAAACATCATAACAGATATCAATAAATCTATGACTTTTATCATTATTTTGTTGCAAATATACTGATAAGAATTGTGCTGTTATTTGGAACTAAGTTTCGTCCATTTCTAAACACATATGGTAGAACACTGCAGTAAAATTACCGTTGAACCACTCATGCACGGCCGTTTCCTTTGAATGGAAAAACACTTGAAAAATGGCATGTTGGTCTATATTTTACATTTTGTAGATTCAATAAAACTATGCAGCTATTATTACATAAATAATCGTTTCCAATTGTAATTTAATTCTTATTATTACTAAGCATTTATGATACTGGAATTTCTTAAATATCTACATGTGTTTGTATTTTTTGAAATGTTTCTTTCTTTAAATCTTGAGAAACGGAATTATTATATTATGAAGAATTGCGGAGTTAAAATTTACAATAGAATGATGGAGAAATAATTGGTAATGAAAATTTAAAAATGGTCAGTATTTTACATTTGATTTTTGTTTATATTAAATGTAACGTAGTATTAAGGTTTAACTTTATTAATTATTGAACCCCAATATAAACAAAATTTATTTAGTAATGATATCGAATAACAACTTTTCGAATTTCGAATGCGTAAGAATTAATGATGTATTTTTAATGCACCCCATCGCCCGGTGGCCAAACATTCCCCTTGTACAATTCATTGGTTATTAAGAAACCTTTTGTAAACGGAAACACTTATATTTGTAACATTATGTATCTTTCGTAAAGCAAACATATGGCAACGGGTACCGTTACGACGCACTTTAAATTAATACTAAACCTCTAAATTTAAATAAAGACAAAATGTTATTTCGTAACATCCATAAATTTCATCCGTCAAAAGACTATCTTTGATTTATAAAGTGTAAGTACTGCGCAGTTTCATCTCGATTGTATCAAGAGTTGTTTGAAAGTGAAATGCTATCTCATTTTTTTATATAATTATGTATAAACACTGGTAATTTTGAATTATGGCGACTTTATTACCGTGAACGCGGAATTATTTTCGAATCCCAAGTTAATATCCCCTAAGAGGCAATATATTGTCCTGTAACATATGAATATGTTTATCTGTAATA
>DWMG01005660.1:0-10049 GCA_018244855.1 Elbella merops | reverse complement strand
GCAGGGCATTCACCACCTCCCTCCCGCATGAGGGTAGCCCTTTTCCACCTTTGTCTGGGCGCAAAAAAAAAAAAAAACAAACTATCTGATGGAATAATATTAAACACACATTGTATTGTACGTACTCGAGAGTATGTTAAACGCTCCGTTTACTGACGTGAATATTAAACCATTCAGAGCACGTGCGTTGTAAAGCATACCGGCGAGTACCAGTGACACTCGATCATCATTAGCACACAATAACTGTACGTACGGCGGCGTCGGTATTGACTGTGAGAAAATTAGAACAAAACCATAAAATATACTATTGTATACGTAGATCTGAGACGGGCGACTGTATCGGACGGATATCGACCATCAAGATCACAATGTAACTTAAACGGATGGATACATAATGGTTATTAATTTATCAATTATCTACGCTCATTTGCATACAATTTGTATACCGTGAGCGTGATTAAATTAGTTCATGGTAAATTAGTGGTATCGTTGAAACAATGAATACTTCCATATATAAAGCACATTGTTATATGCTTTGATTCAAACGATCTGTAAAGATATTCAAAATCCACCGATTGCAGTGATTTAGTATATTTGCAGCAGCAGGAGGATAATCATGTACCGGCATTACCTTCCACAAGTATACTACATATGCATATCAATACCTAATATAATACGACAGTATTTATATATGTAGATAATATACAAAAAGCAAAAACCAAGAATCTTCTGATTTTATCGATTGTAACTCTATCACGTGTACCATCCATAGCTTTAAATTGTATTACTGTTAAACACTATAAACTCCTTATATGGTAAAATCCATAGATTGCACACAAGAGAAAATTCATATTTCTCTTATTAAAAAGTCAACTGCTTTTTTGATATAGAAAAATCTCACACAAAATTAAATAAATATAAATTAATTATACGAAGCGATTTTAATTTTCGACGGATTTATACCATCCCTACTATAATAAACCAATTTGTTAAATAACGTTTTGGGAAAACGTTTACCGTGCTACCGCGGCGCGCCGCGCTGGTCCGTAACGAATTGAGCACTAAGTCCATTTTCACCCTACTCTCTTACCCGCGATCTGAGCGTTTTCGTTGGTTTATCACTCGTAAATGTTCGTAATTCAAAATACATAACTACTTAAGTAGTCTGTAACAGAAACGAATCAACATGATCTAAGCTAATGTAATTCCACGTGTATAATTAATTTTCAAAATGCTGTGTACCTTACCTATGCATGTATACAATTATGTACAGAAACTCTAGTCTATTCATAACACTTGTCTTTTATTGGAAAAAGTCTCTAAGTATATTTTCTGAACGCCACAATTTCCACCTCTGAACGACACATTAAAACTAATGACAACAGTGTGGTCGTACAACATTCCGCAATATTGCCGCGCGCAGTACTGCCTCGTTTTATGGGACGTGTCGGTGGATGGATGCAATGACGTCATTAGTGCAACGCGTTTCGTTTCCACCGGGACCGTGTTTCGGGACACACTTTTTAAATCCTGTTTATTTAGGAGAGTTTTGCACTTAGTTACTAAATCACTCCCGCAAATTGATAACTTAAATTTTTTATGATGCATTATATTATGTCTGTTAACGTACGCTTGGTCAGCGTAGCAGACTAGGTTTTAATGCTACTCATTCTGTGAAGAGACCCGTGTCCAACAGTGGTGCAAGGAATGATTGACGATGCTTATATAACACATCGTTTCTTTAAATGATGTGAAAATAAATATAGGTATTTGTATAATCATCCATTCGATTGTATTTTAGGACCTCACTATAAATACATAAATGATATATAAAACTGATCTCGGTTACACACAGAACCCATTATTGTGGGAGACTTTATCAACGATGGTTAATTTTAAAAATAAATTAGAGTATTAAAAACAGAATAAAAATATAATGATAACATTGATTGCGTTGGGAGTTACGAGACCTCGCCAGCACACCGCCGCGGAGTAAAGACGTGATGAACTAGTTGTTCACTATTTATTTTATTGTTATAGTTACAACGTACCTACATTATCCTTCGTTTTAATAGGTATCACGATTTTATTACATTTCACTGAAAAGAAATCTAATAAAATATAAAAAACTATAGAGAAAAAACGCGTAAATTCTGTGTCATTTCACTTTGCACCCAAGCCATACTCTACACGGCAGATGTACGTACTTAGATGGAGACGGGCCGGCACGCGCCGTGCTCAGTGCGACAATAGCACGGAATGCGGTGTGACGACTGTAATTACTGCGCTTCACATGTATAATACGTATGCGTTCGGCAAGACTTTGGTCTGTATAGAAGCAGAGACAATCGCAGTTAAGACATAAAACGACTAAACCAGACTTTAAAATACGAGATGAGGAAGAAAGATGAAGTGAAGAAGGAATATAATATACTATACATCGAATATTATATCGGTGAATTTGGGTAGTAACGAATTATGTTCGATCTTTAAAATGTCTTGGTTAAATCGAAAAAGTTACACAAATGTAAGTTACATATATTCTACTAATTACACCGCTTTGTCTTCATTTGTCTGTCTTTGTAATTATATTTCAACAATGTTCCTGGCATATATCCTACAACGGAACATTTCTGAAACCGCAAGCCTAACTCAAGTCGTAACAGAAACACAAAGGAAATCTACTCAAACCATTCTGTGAAAACGGAAAATCCTAGAGCTAGGCGCTTCAGACGCACTCAAGAAAAGGCGCTACAGAGCACAGGATGGAGTGAAGCCAATACCGAAGGACGCTAACAAGCTTCCTGACTCGCTCCCATTCCGTTAACTCGGCAGCCACTCCAATCGCAATCCTATTAAGTGGGCAATTGAACACAAAATGGCGTGAACGGCCCCAATCACTTGGAGTACCGAGATGTAGCTAACATAACAGCAACAATTCGATTCGCACGCACGCCGTCTACTATGAATACGCAACTGGGTTCAATCACCTGATTGCATAAATGAGCCAACACTCGTACGGAGCTTTTTTGACCGCAAGAACAAAGCGATATTTAACATTGTCGTTTACTTTTAGACAGCCGCGGCAAAGCGCTACTGTACCGTTGATCGGAATAATAATGGAGTTGCTGTAATCTAATTTATCGCCATGGTATAATTTGCTTTCATAACACGTTTGTACACGTTTGTAAATTGATTCGTTCTATCGCGTTTACAATGTACTTTGATGTTGAAGATAGACGCGCTTACGCTTCGTATTGGCGTAATACACTATGTCTATGTGAAACGACATAACCATTCTGCGCTGTTAGCCCACACTCTCCATGAACGCAATAACGTAATCGACACAACGCAACGCAAACCCGAGCGAATAACCGCCGATGAAATAGTTAGGCGTTTTTGGTTTCGAAACAATCGATATTTCGTTTGCAATTCGATCGATTGCAATTATTCGTTTGCATTGTTTGGTTGCCGCTGTCGAATTGGCTCTTGTTTTAATTAACGACTCGCAGAATTTTCGTTGGATTGAGCTGCACGGAATATAATAAAATATGCGTTGAAATATAGAACGTTTTAAACGTGTCTCTCCTTTTATTTCGCTACATAAATACACACATTTAAGTACAATTTCGGTGGAAATTCTGACCATTTGGAGCTGTATTATTACTGGTAAATTATATAAATTTTGCTGTTTCGGAACAGCACGAAGCTTTTGACCATTTATCTACATTACATGGTAAATTTTTAAATCTTCACCATTGATTTTAAACATATTTCAAATCGGTAAACAGCTTTTAAATAATCGGTATAATCGTTCGGTACTTAGTTAAAAACAATAATTTATGGCTATCATTCATGGTAGCATTAATGGCAACTAATCTTGAATTTCGTAGCAGACTTGACAACAAAATATTTGTACCAAACATCAGGCTGTCGAGACAACTCTTTTAAAAGCACTGAGCCGATTATAAATCTGATAATTTATTGCGCATACGAAATACATTCGAGTACTGCCTATCTACGTTAATGCATCTGTTCCACGTCTATTAAACGCAGCCACGCGAGTAGCGGTTTTCAATTAAACGTAAAATGTTCAAACGATGCACTGCGATCATCGCTCAGTTAACGAAGGAAAACTTCTACAATCTAAATTACATTGTGATTGCTTCGAACAACCGCTCATTTCCGTATGAAATTTGAACGGACGTAGCTACGTACGTTCAAATTTAGGTATTTTAGGAGCGTACCTAAAAATCGGACCACTAACTGGAATAATGGTAAAACGTTTCGGTGTTGTAACATCGCCTGAACGGAATTAAATATAGATGTACACCATCAAAAATTACAGGCGTTCCCTTTCATAACAATAAAAACGTAAATAACGTTCATAAAGGCTGACAAATTGAAATAAATATTGCATTGTTGATATAATATTAACTTCAAAGTAAATAGACGATTTAATAGCACATCTCGTCAGAAAGATGGTACGATATTATCCAGCTACTTGAAGTACTGATAGACAGCAGACAGCAATAGAAATATACCAATGGGCGTAGTGTCGCAATCCTAATAAAGAAAGTATCGAAAACGGAAGTATGAAACGTATTGTTTAATTCTATACAGCTAACTCAAATAGCACGTACTCGTGGATGGTTTAAAACTAGGAAATTCGATTTTTTTTTATTCAAAATCAAAAACGTTTTTGTATATGATACGCTTAAATTTGTGCATATGATTTATATTTAAGCGAAATATCTTTTTAAGATGGATGACGCGTACCTATTAGTACGACTCATCTCTGCGTTGACGAATCCTTGTCACTAGTAAGAGTTTGGACTAGTCGCTATAATAAGTCAATAAATAAGGCCACCAAGGTCTTGGGGGCCACGACGCAAAAGGGACTTCCTTTTCCTACTACGCGGGCACAAGGTAACTACACTTTTTGTCACTAATCACGTTGCAGCGCGATCGCGGCTGTGACGTTAATTCTGAACGATTAAATGATCTGTCACTCTAACCGTGTGTATATTTTATTCTGATTTTATATGCAGTTGTTGCTAAATACGAGCATATATGAATTGGACGTCACTGTATATTGTTAACTTAAAACTAATCATAAGCATAATTGTGTGAGATCAAATAGAAAACTTCACCAGGGAACCTTAACAAATCTAAAACATTTTGTAAGATGTGTTAAGAAATCTGCTGGCAGCCTCGGCCAGGATGACAAAATAAGGCCTTAAAAATTTTTACTCTGAAAAGAGTCCCATGTCCCATGTCTTTTGCCAAATATTTTATTCTTTTGCAACAAGAGACGTATAAAATATATACTCAGACGGATATTCGACTGACGCATACAAAATTTAAATCGATAACTTATTAAAATTCAACCCGACCTCCCGGACATTTGGGCGCCACCGTCATACAACCATGTCGTACAACGATGTGGCATGACGACAGAAATTTAAAAAGTAAAGCTGAATAAAGCAGAGGTAATTTCGCCTATTAATAAATAAGTATCTTTTCCATTGCTACTTATACAGATACGTCAGAATTTTGAAAAGGCATTTCTGAAATTTTTTAATGTGCAAACGACAAAACACATTGAATTAAACTTATCACAGACAACGAAGAAATTGCGGTGTTGTCGCTTAAGTAACGATTTCTGTCGGCCAACTCTTTGGTACAGGATAAGCACAATAAATAAGGGCGCAAACTGTCAAAACAAGACAATGAGATAAAAATTATGGGTACATACATGTACGTCTATATGATATAAAAAAATTGCATGTACATGTATGTAGTGTATGATTATAACATTTACTTATTATTATTTACTTATCAGAATTGTTTATTTAGTAATAATTTCTTGCCAAATGCTTATACGTGACGACTTAAAAGTCAAGTTAATGAGTACAGAACATTATACAAAAGACGCACTTATATGCTCTGTAAAATTTAATTTGCAACTAAATTGGAAATGACTTAGTGCAAGCATAGTGTTATTGAGCCGACGCGTTTAACATGATTAGACAGCTAGTTGCCGTGTATTTTACCGCCAATAGCTATAGCTAAAGTACACGAGTCACCGCTGCGAGGAATGTAAATTATACGTTCAGCGCGTTGTAATCATAATGAGACAAACTATTTCATTGAAAAACTGGAAAAGATTAAATTGGCAGTGCTTTTACGTAATGCTTAGGAAATCATCGCTGAAATACATACATACATGTGTTTATATATTAGGCAACTGAAAAATATTTGAAACTTTCTATCCAAATCCTGATAATGAAAAACATTAGAATTTGCTACACCAGTCTAACACGATCTCCGTTAGCATAAAATAATTTGCAAGCATAAAATTAATGCGATAATTTAATTACAGCACTCCTTATCATTGCAAACAGTTACCTCACGACGTACATGTTTAATCTAACCGGACTACTGAGCGCTCACGTACAATATTCAACACCTTTCATTAAATTATATACGGAGGTACATTTTTCGAGGATGCCCGCGCACGCGCGCTTATTATGGACGGCTCGATACAGGGTTGCTACTTGCGTATTATATTATCAATTTAACCGACGACAACACGTGACAAGATCACTTATGTGCATACACATATGAAATTTTAATAAGGTATAGATATCTCTTATGAAGTCAGAAGCAAATATAAGCATTTTTAGAATAAACTGCAGAATTACCCGCTCTAAGTATTAAAAAAATATATAATTATTCGTTAGTCGAACTATTCGTGACTTTAATAATAAATTTAATAAATTCGATACTCCACCGAGCCGGATATGTTTTCATTTATTTATTTAACAAAATGTAAGTACCAACATATGTAAGTAATATTAACATAATATGTATCTAAGATATTAAACACAACACGTTCGTAATCTTTCAAGGTAAGCTCAGGTACATTCTGAGAAGTCCTATCCGTAGTCCTAAGCGGTACGGCACGCGGGCGGCCCTACTGCGACCCGTTAGATATGTGCGTTCCGCGCATCCGGACGGATGTGCCCGCGGTCATTGTACCCGCTGCGTGCGCGGGAAATTCGTGCGTTTTCGACCGCATCTCAAGAAAAACCGCACGTTCATTTATTCAATTATTTATTTAACAATTTTGTACACAGTGTAATATTATATTGATAGTCAAAGAACATACTTAAGAAATTATGTACAATGGCGCTACTTATCACTTCCAGCAGTGCCAGCAATGGAATATTATTATTATTTACTATTTTTCTTCAATCTACATTGGCGCAATTCACTTTTGTTGCACTTATTCAATTTGACTTTATTGTTTTACATAATGGGCCGATTTAAAATCAGTATTACTAGCTGACCGTTTGCGAGGGTTATATTTAAATTAATAATAATAATATTTAAGTTGCGAAGGTTATATTTAATTTGCGAAACACTTTTTATATCATAGGACATTGAAATATTATTACGATATATATATGATCACGCTGGGTTCCTTATGGCTTAGGGAGACACACCGAGTAGCAAGTATCTGTAGTTATTCCACATTCATTGCTCTGTTTTTAGATGTACGCCTGTTTCGGAAACTTATAAACCAGTCAGTATTAAATAAACGAAATACAGTGAATTAGAACTTAACTGGTGAAATGCGGGAGCGTAATACACTACTCTGCCTACCTCTACAGGCAAATAAAATTAAAATATCTAAAAAATAAACAAAATTGTATAAACAAGCAACCGAACAGTACCTACACGAATATTAATGGACATTAATATTCGGTATATAGTTATATAATGGTGTTAGACGTATAAATATACACATCAAATGTACATGAGTCGAGACAGATCTTCATTTGATTCTATTTAGAGGAACACGGTCAATGCCTGCGTGACCGCCGGACGTGAATTATGTAACGTGTTCTGTAAATCCAAACGCTGTTTATGAAACTTCAGGGAACTCTATGTTCATAAAGTGACAACCATAACCACGAGTTGACATGCTCCAAGACTTTTGAAATACTTCGTGCATTTTACAAAATTCCGACCACCGCATCATCGATACTACATCTAACATACTCCCCGAAAGGGACCCGGGGTGAAGGTGATATAATAATAATAACGATCTAGACTGCAATACTACCGGTTAACCTAAAGCACTATGCCTAGTGGCATGAAGAACGGCATATTGAAGCAGTAGGTTACCTCACAGCGTTGTATATTTTGACACCAAAATGCTTATTACATTCAATAATACTCCAAATGAGACATTACCACTCTGAATAATAATATTTGATGTCACAATATCCTCCAACACGAGTGATACGAGTAGTTTTAATTGCGAAAGTAGTTCGTTCCTATTCGTCGATGACAAATACGGCCACAAACGCACTAAATTGATCGTGACACATGACGTGTTCATTTAACTGTATTAAACTGCAAGTTGATAACTACATACTTGAATATTATGTGATTCTAAATCTCCGATAGCACAGATCGAGTACGCGCGCGACGCGAGAGATAGTTCGCGCCTATTTCCAGACTACAAGGTCAATGTAATGTTGATGGTCACTAGTCTATTCTAATCAATCATAAAACACGAGTAGTGTGTTTGTAATTAACCACTACACAGAATGTTTGAGTCTATTGTAATTTTACTATGGTCGACGTAATATGTTAGATACATAAAATGTGACATGCAAAACATGCGTACCTAAATAGTTACATTCTAGTTAGACGCAAGGTCAATGTCTTGTTAACGGCCGCGTACTAATTATAATTAGTCGTATCTGTCTAGTTTATTATTACCTGTATTTGATTTGACTTACACCAATTTAGGAAATTTTGAATACATTTTTTTATTATGACAAAACAGTTTATTGCAATATATTATATCAAAATTAATACCTATGCATTTATATTTTTAATTTACTGAAATTTTTTTGACAAAATTTTGAATATGTTTTTCATACTTTGGCAAAAGAGAATTCGATTCGTTCGGTCGCGAGCAAGGTCAATGTCTCTTGACGGCCACGTGGTTATTAAGTATAATTGACCGTAAAACCTGACGCCTACGTTCACAAATTAGCGAACATGATTATAATATAATACTGCTAATGTCAGTCTGTAGTGATAAATGTTAAGTAGAATGGATAAAATAATAAAATTATTCTAAAAAAAAATCTATGTTTCCTAATGATTCCGCTTAGCTGTTTTCCAATCCTCTTAATATCATCATCACATCAAACATTCTTGTCGAAGCTGTCTCTCTTCTCCCTGAATGCCTGCCGCCTGCCTTTCAACACCACGTTTACGAGAAGCCAAAGCGATTTTTTTTATAGAGACAATACTGGAATCTTACGTAAATAAATTAACTGTTATTATTCCTATATCTATCAATATGAAAATATGTAGTAAACTCGGTATATTTCAGAAATTACCAAAAGCTAAAAAACATTAAACAACAAGATATTTATTAAATAATATTCATAACAATATTGAGTCATGTCATATATACATTCCTATGTATTAAATAATATCAAGAGGACTATATATAGGTATGTATGTATATATTAATACGTGAAGAAAAAACTTTGCACACCTTTTTACGAAAATTGCGCGGATGGAGTGCGAAATTTGGTAGTTTATATAGAGGAGTGCAGAATGCAAATATTTTTTTAAATAATGCAAAAAAATATACTTCAAATTAACCACAAAAAGCAACGCACCCTACTGCACCCACACATAGATACACACTGTACAGACGTGTATCGAAGGGTACAATGTAAATAGAGGTTATAGTAACAACATAGTCATTTTAGGCACCTCTATATTATCGATAAAATTAATTGAGAGCTATGTAAAGAAATATTGGTATTGGAACACTATTTTATTAGTGTTTTCGGGAAAGAATAAGTATACAAAAACTAACCTATATTAGCTAATGTGCATCAAATAAACACAAATAAAACACTACAGTATAAATAAGGACGATGGTTGTCTTATTAAACATGCAAAGTGTTTTAAATTTTGATTTTTCCAACTTAAAATTATTAGTT